>MU124189.1:0-10687 GCA_014904935.1 Melanogaster broomeanus
GGGTCGGGAAAGAGCACACTTGCCCTTTCGTTCTTCCGATTTGTGGTGGCTACAGAAGGAAAACTTACCATCGATGGTGTGGACATTTCAAAGATTGGCCTGACGGACTTGCGGAGCAAAATCACAATCATACCTCATGAGCTGCTGATCATTTCCGATGCATGTACGCTCACCTTTCTCTGCAGAGGACCCCACGATTTTGAGCGGAACACTAAGATCTACTCTTGATGTCTTCGACGAATATGAAGATGCGGAAATTGTTAGTAATATGTTCTCCTCTCTATAGGCGCGGGGATTCATTTTCTCTCTCCTAGTTCGAAGCTCTCCGTCGCGTACATTTGATACCTTCTGAAGATACCCCCGAAGAAACACCGGACACTATCACCGTCAATGTTTTCCGAGATCTCGAGTCGTCCGTCTCCGAGGGTGGTGAGAACTTCTCGACTGGGTAAGTGTCATTTCGCACCAAGGTTGCGGATAGCATGTCTGACATTTGCTCAATTGCTCAGTGAAAAACAGCTACTTTGCATGGCGAGAGCAATTCTGAAACGTTCCAAGGTGCTGGTCATGGATGAAGTAGGTTTTCATATTTCCCGTTTGAGTCTTCCGCAGCTCCTTACCCGTGTTTCCGGGCTACTGCCAGCGTTGACTATGCGACCGACGAGCTCATCAGCAAAACCATCCGAATGTGAGTTTGGCACACGCTTCCCTCTGCGCTTACATGTGGTTGACTGTCCGATACCAGGGAATTTGCTTCGAGTACTATTCTTACTATTGCACACCGACTCCGCACTGTTATCGACTACGATCGAGTAGGTGATGCACCAGTGACCCCCTCTTTCCAGCTGACAAGTATCTGTAGGTCATGCTCCTCGACGAAGGTCGCATTGTCGAGTTCGATCGCCCAGCGGCGCTGCTTGCAGATCATAATTCTCGATTCCACGGGCTGTGCAAAGCCGCCGGGAAAGAGGAGTTCACAGTGCTCAAAAAGATGGCAGGAGCATAAGAGCAACTTTAAACGATCTATTTCCATCCCAAATATCTATCTCCATCCTAGTTCCTTCATGAGCATCTAATCACACCCTTGGAAAGAGTGAAAGGCTCGAAGCTATTCGTACGAGCCGCTAATGACAACTAGCTCGTCCACTGACACTGACGTTTTATCTAGGCACTGTTCGACTGCTGCCATTCGGAAACTCTGCTGGGTACGTTTCTGCAGCAGTATCTCTCCACGTTATGATTATGCTCACAACGTTCCTTCAGACTTACAGCACGGTAACGGACCGGACACCTACTCAAGGGAGTGGACAGTCGGCATCGGTCCGGTGTTCAAAGGTCAGCGCTTCAGCCGTAGTGGTCATCCGATCTGTGATTACCCGTTAACTCCTGAAATGACGTAGATTTCACAAAGGCAGGCGCACAATTTCGTGAGTCTTTTCTTGCCACGCGCAGAATGGGCATTTGTCAACACACCACAGTGCGACTGGGCAAGAAATATTGCGAACCAATGCATGACTGTCCGCCAATTCCACGACTCCAGAGAGACACGCCGACATCTGACACCGAGAATACGACTTCTAACAACGTCGGAGAAGAAGCACGGAACCTCAGTGTGTGTATGGAGTTTCATAATGTTTCACGCTGTTATTTGACAAAGCTCCGCTAGATCTGTTTGTCGGCTTGCAGGGACAATCAGATTGCACACGATGATGGTGAGAAACACTTGACCTTACAAAGGTGGGCTTTGAGACATGACCACGATAACCATCCATAAACTGATTACAACTTTACCAATAGTGTTTCCTGGATGCTATTGGTGCCGTGGTTTCTGATTCTGCGCCCTGTTTCACAACGCCTGATACATGACATAGCTGCAAAACCTGATATGTCGTGGGAGGAACTACGCGACGAGCTCAAGTGGTGTATTTAAATTGTCTCTTCTATTCATTTTCACGACTAACATGAGCCACCAGAGCACGCGTTGACCAGATTCGGATACATTGCCAACAGTTCCTGGCGAAGACGTCTGCAGAAGGTGAAGGTAAAGCACTGCCCCGGATTTGGTCCCAGGAGCCAAGGGCCCGTGAGTCGCTTGGAATGAAACTGCATGAACTTCTTGCTCATTGTGCTTCCATAGTACTCCACCACTCCCCACACGGTCCGTGCGCTATCCTGACATTCCCGATTCTAAGGTTGCTCATTCCGTTTTGCAGCGCCTGACTAAGATCTGATCAATCTTGCCTCTCGTGCATTGCCATCGAATCCCGTCCTTCGTGTTGGAATATTGGCCGAGCATGTCGGACGAGTGCGCACGTACGATGTCGCAAGTGGGAGTATTTAGTAGGTATATAAGTAGGCTACCGACGAGATGTACTGCCTTATGTATTTGCGAACGCTCCCCGCTGTTTTCTGCAGCCTGGCCAAATCATGTACTCATTGCAATTGCCCGCGAACCAAACTCCAAATCGGACCAACTGCTGCCCGCTTCACATCGTTGCTGATTTTACGATAGGCCATTGCAAGGGAGGTGAAGGAGCAGTATTCTTGCAGCAGTACGCGATAACACAGTCGAGTTGAAGACGCAATATCCCAATTTGTGCAATGTGTAGATTACAACAAAAACGCCGCCAGTGCCAACTGGCTGTAATTCCCCACCTGTCAATCAATCCCTCACCAGCCGCCATCTACATGAAGTGCATTATTAGCCAATATGACGACCAATGCAGCTCGTGTCTTACCATTGTGACTCGCTGCTGCTCGCTTAGTTCTCCTCACTTCCTCCATAAGACCCATGGTATGGTTGTCCAGCATCTCGACGTACTGTTTCAGACTGGTCTTTTCCCAATCAGCACCTTCACCCGCGGAATCCAGTTCACGCAGTAGCTGAGAAATGGTTGGAACCCGACGTGGATCAAACCGGTCGATTGTGACTGGGTCCACAGGAACGCACACACGCCTGTTTTAGGGTGTACACAGAAAGGGGCCTTGAGCAAGTGATTTCGGTGTTTCGAAACCTCGGCATCCAGCCGAGGGTAGGTGTATTGTAGGATAATATCTTCTAATGCACCGTAGAGAGGACTCTAAAGGTAGGGAATCTCATTAGATTTAAAGAGGGGAATCAGAGTAGACAAATCGGCTTACATGTTCACTGCCAACGAGCGTTTTAAGGTCGTTCCATTTCTGCACAGAGGAACGACTGGGGTCCTTCGACCATCGGTTGCGAAGAGTCTCGACAATGGATTGGTCGGGAATTAGCTGAAGAAGCGTTTCCCAACCTTGTTCATGGCCAAAACAATTCTGGTCTTCTAGGACAAGCGGATCGAATACGCCACGGAGGATCGTCAGAGCATCCCACAGCGATGGAGGGAGGATCCTGCTGATAGTCCGAACGTTCACCTTTTTCACTGTCTCTTTCCCGCCTTCGACGACTGTCAAAGCGTTCACGATTGCTTTGCGCTGGTCATCGGTAAGATCCATGGCTTCTGGTCAGCTTATCCACAAGTGTATGCCTCTCCGACCTGAGTAGACCCAGAGGAGATTGCGGAAACCGAATTGGTCGACAAGGGAAGCGTGGAGGACTTTGACGGCTGCTGCGATGAAGCCCCAACAGCGAGAACATATGTCTGCGGCGGAGCAACACGTCGCACACCATCATAATCGGTCATATCAATATCAAACACGAGCTCTCGTTTCTGAGGTGTAAACGCAGCAGGACGAACTGTTTTCTTGTCGCGAGGCTGATAGGGAATAGGAGGGATCAGTTACGTGATTTGGATCGGTGGCAAAGAAGCAAGGCACACTTTTGCGGAGTAGACGGGACCGATCTCAAAGCGAGTTGGGTTTAGTGCCAAGACCTGCTTCTTGAGGTCTTCAGGAGTATTGAAGGAGTGGTATCGTAGATAGACGTCTCCTTGGAGGGTGAATGAGAACTCGCGGTGAGTGAAGAGCTTTGTAGGAACGTGCTCGTGGTTAAGCCAGTTGAATATCGACTTGAAGGGATATAACATCCTGTAAAACTGCAGCATAACCTCTGGGGAGGTATTAGCGTCATCTGAGGTGGTGAGCGACATGATCGTCTTGATAGAACGCGTTGCAACTTTGTCATCCGCGACCATGGACGCGTGTGACGAATACCACGTGATCAAGTCACACTGGCGTGATCAGTCCAGACCTGTCGGAGTTGAAACCCCGGTGTGGGGCAGTATATAGTTCTCGCAATCGTGGAAAGATTCAGCGAGTTATTTTTACGTTCTAGCTAGGTAGTGATTCTGTCGGGTACCGGCGAGCGTAGATGATGGCGGCCGTGTTGCACTGCAGCACACGGTATGCATGGGAGGTCGTGCGGGTTCTAACGGTTCCAAATCCAAACTCGTAGGCGTCATCTCTGCCACTGGGCGGGCTTCACCCACGTCGTCATACGTTGGTAATGACGATTTCTGCCGTTTCTCACTTCGCTGGCACTCTCGAATTGAAGTACTACTTCGGCACCGAGCAAGTATATTACGACGTCACTGCATCTTCATTCCAACAGATTTCTTGCCATCTTATCAACTTACTTCTCGGCGCTAAACCTGTACTTCTTATCAATCGCCCCATTGTCTTACAATAATTCTCCGTTCGTCGAACTGAATTTCTTCGCTATTACCATGACTATCGTACTCACCCCCTACTGGTCCGCCGCAGATGGCGTTCAAAAGCTCAAGCTCGAGGCGCAACGTAGGTTCTCTCCTTGTTCCGAGATTGACTCTCCAACCTGCGCTCAATGATCCCCAGCGAAATCCCTGCCTCCCCAGGGCCTGCTCCCGCCTGCCTTCTCCCCTGCAGTCCATCTTCCAGCGGGCGTTGTTGCAGCTGCGCTCCAAGACGAGCAATATCGAAAAAAACATCTTTCTTTCTCAGCTGAAACATGCAGACGTGGATACATTCTACAGGCTTTGCCTGGCAAATATGAGTGTTCGTATCTGGGGAGCTGCCTATGAAAATAATAATAATAATTCAAAATTTATTTGCTTTTTTCTTCCAGGAAATCACACCACTTATTTATACACCGACCATCGGAGATGCATGCTTGCAATATTCTAGCAATTTCAGGAGACCAGAAGGCCTCGTGCGTAGCCGTCTTTTTGCAGCAACTAACCCTTCTCTCATACAACCAAACCCCACCCAAGTTTATCAGCATCAATGACAAGGGCAAGATCGGAACAATCCTCCGGAACTGGCCTGGGTCTGGATGAAGCGCGAATTAGTGTCGTCACTGATGCATGATGCAAGTGCATGTGCAGTGGATTGGGAATGGACTGAATGAGTAATCTTCATATAGGCTCTCGCATCCTTGGTCTCGGCGATCTTGGAGTCAACGGCATGCCTATTGCAATCGGAAAGTTGTCCCTTTATGTCGCTGGAGCTGGGCGAGTACACCTCTCCTTGGAAGGTCTAATCACAGCAGACTTACCTTATGGGAGTCCAGTATCCGCCCATCCTCCACCCTGCCCATTGCCCTTGATCTTGGCACGAACAATCAAGCCTTTCTCGAAGACCCCCTTTACTTGGGTCTTCGCCAAAAGCGTGCCTCACAGGCCGAATATGACGAGTTCATGGAAGAATTCATGACCGAAGATGAGTACCGTGTTCCCAAAACTTCTGGTCCAGTTCGAGGTACGTGCCTAATTCACACAAACGAGATATCCCGTTTCTCTGGAAGGTTTAATATCACCTCCGCAGGACTTCTCCACCGACCACGCGTTTGATTACCTCGCGCGTTTCCGGGGGCGTTTCCGCACCTTCAATGACGACATTCAAGGCACTGGTGCAGTTGTACTGGCCGGGCTTGTCTCAGCCGCCCGACTTGCACCCCTCCAGGCACGCGATCACCGTATCCTGTTCCATGGAGCCGGTTCTGCAGGCGTCGGAGTTGCCGCGCAGCTGCTGAGTTTCTTCACGCTCAACGGACTCAGCGAGCAAGAAGCCCGCGACCGCATCTGGCTTGTCGACTCCAGGGGTCTCATCTACAGCTGGACGCGAAAACGTCGCGGAATACAAGAAACGTAAGTCTCCCCATCCCGTACCATCCCGCACCTCGCCCAAGCTAATGTCGCCCCGCATTACCAGCCTTCGCGAGGAATGACTACTCGGGCCCTCCTATGACAGATCTGCTCGACATCATCCGCTACGTCAAGCCCACTGCACTTATGGGTCTCTCGACCATCAAGGGCGCGTTCACCGAGGCTGTCATCCGCCGCATGGCCTCGCAGACGCCGAGGCCTATCATCTTCCCGCTTTCAAACCCCGTGACGCTTTCGGACTGCACGTTCTCCGAGGCGCTCCGCGCCAGCGGGGGCAGCGTGCTGTTTGCCTCCGGGTCGCCGTTCCCACCCGAGAACTTTGGCGGCAGAATGTGGGAGCCCGGCCAGGGAAACAACATGTATATCTTCCCAGGTCTGTCACTGTAACTGCGCGAGTGTTGCTGACCCCGTTGACTGTTGCGAACCCTAGGTCTTGGACTCGGCTCTATCCTTTGCCGCGCCTCGTCGGTGACGGACGGCATGGTCGAAGCAGCCTTGCTGACTCGCTCTCCTCGGATGAGCGTGCTTCGGAGCTTATCTACCCTCGCATCGAACGTATTCGGCAGATTAGTGGACACATCGCGGGGCGCGTTATCCCCAAATCATGGCGCTCATGACGACGGACGTCGACCGCGTCAGTGACTTCTCTTGGCACATGTTCTCGCTTGTCGGTAAGCAGTGTCTCATGCACACAAAACATGATCACCAAATGACCACCAAATGACCACCAAATGACCACCAAATGTTTTGTGTATCTTGACCAGATTCCGAGGCAGCATTGATGTGGGGTCGGCGCATAGATTCACCTGTCGAGATCGTCATCGGCACTGTAATCCCGTACAGGCTACTCGGAGTGTCGTGCTTCGTTGGCCTCGCTGTTGTCTGCTTGTTTTTGCCTATGAACCACTATGGAGGCAAGGTGGTAGTCAGTGCCCAGGAGAACTTAATGAAAGCCTGCGATGAGCGCGTGGCTTTGATGAATGAGGTATATCTTGCCGCTGACATTGAAATGTACTGGTCTGACATCGGGACGTTAGATCCTAGGTGCAATCCGCATGCTCAAAGTGAGTAAATCGCCTGTCCGCTCCACGGCACATGAGACTGATGTATGATTAGTTCATGGCCTGGGGACGTAATTTCGAGAAAAGGGTGCTGAAAATCCGAGAGAAAGAGTTGAGATTTCAGAAATTGAGTTACATGATTGAAGTATTGTTCAGCGCACTGTGGTACGTTGATGCTTATTGGATGGCTCCTTTTTGATCTCAAACGTTGGTCCTATCTCCTAGGGACGGCTCACCGATCTTCGTTACCATCGTTTCGTTCTGGCACTTTTCAATGGTTCGTGGCCAGACACTCACCCCCTCCATTGCGTTTACTTCCGTAAGTCATCTCCGATTATACATACGAATTTGACTGACAGATGTTGCGAACATAGATTATCGGTGAGTATTCTGTGTTAACGCTCCATGCAATCCTCTGACACCAGCGAAGTCTTCAACGAGATGAAGTTCGCACTGAACGCTCTCCCGGAGACCTTCATTAACATGCTGCAGGTCAGCTTACTTCACAGCTCAGCGAGTGCCGCATCCGACTAATGTTTGTTTTTCTCAGGGCTTCGTCTCTCTCCGCCGTATTGAGAAGTACCTTCATGGTGCAGAGGTAACCCCAGTCCCTCCACTTTCCATGCAATCACAGCAAATCACACTTCAAAATGCAACCATCACCTGGCCTCAGGATCGTACTTCCCAGAGTGGTAGTGCGACACCTTCTGCCGCATCTACACCGCGCGGCAAATTTGTGCTTCTTGACCTTGCCCTGTCTTTCCCCGAAGGCGAGTTGTCCTTGATATGCGGGAAACTTGGAAGTGGAAAGACGCTTTTGCTGCTGGGTATGCAAACTTGTCTGATTCCCTTTAGAATTTGGGCTGAGGTGTGCTTTCAGCGCTTTTGGGAGAAGCAGACATTCTAGCTGGCCAGCTTATTTGCTCGAGGTCGTCCCCTGATGTTCTTGCGAGTTTCTCCGGGAAGGTTGTTCCTGCTGAGGAATGGGTAGTTAAGGGTGTCTATGCATATGTCCTTCAGGTAAGTACAGGGTCTACTTTCTTGGGGAGGAAGCTCGAAGGAGGATACTCAATTCCCCCATTTGTAGAGCGCATGGCTTCGGAATGCATCTATCAAAGGTAAGCTGAAGCGCCCTTCATGGCCAGGCTTCCATGCTAACCCGCGCAAAGAGAATATCTTGTTCAGCTTGCCTTACGACGAGGAGCGGTACCAGAAGACGCTCAACGCATGTGCACTTGTGAGCGATCTACTTATCCTCGAGGATGGAGACGAGTCGGAGATTGATGAGCGTGGTGTGAGTGTCATTTCATTAGTTCATATTAAAAATATGGTCATTCTGACCATTTCCATAGGTAAACCTGTCCGGGGGTTCAAAAAGCTCGGGGTAAGTTCGTCGTTACATCTCGCTCACTTGACCCTGACATCCATTTCGACAGTTTCCCTTGCTCGCGCAGTATATTCTCGGGCTTCCATCCTTCTCGACGATTGTCTGTCAGCAGTCGATGCCCATACTGCCCATCACCTATACCACGAATGTCTCAAAGGCGACTTGATGCGCGGACGAACGGTCGTTCTGGTCTCTCATCACGTCCAGCTCTGTGCTCCCGGTGCTAGCTACATCGTCGCTCTCGATAATGGACACGTGACCTACCAAGGCGATCGAGAGACGTTCCTTGCGTCCCCTGTCATGGGTACTCTTATACACTCGGTCACAGGCGAATCAGACGAGAAAGATGTCCCGGCTCCCGTTGCCGAGGCAGATGAAGCAGCGGTAGCCAAGCCACAAACTCGGACGAGACAGAGGCAATCTCCGAGACGAGCTCTACGGTGTTCACGACCGAGGATGCTAAGCCAGAGCCCGAGAAGAAGAAAGCTCCTCGTAAGCTCATCGAGGAGGAGAAGCGTGCCGTTGGTCATATTAGGAGGGACATCTGGGAGACGTATGTCAAGGCTTGCGGAGGATTTTGGTACTGGGTGATATTCGTTTTTGCACTGTCACTCGGTGCGCCGAGTCCGGTTGTGGAGAACTGGTGGCTCAAGTGAGTATTGTTATCGTTATCCACGTCGAACTTAACCCGTGATGTTGATGTCGCTTCCCTGGACCTGGTCTGGCGCCGATCCTGTTGAGGCTGAGCAGAAGGGACCTGGCTATTACATCATCGTCTATTCTGTGGTATGATCCTATTTTAGTCGGTGCAATGACGTTCCCCTAATCTGGATTTGACCATTGGTCACAATCTCGGGTAGGTGTAATGCAGGAAATATTGGAATTTCATCACATAACCTGTCCTCTTAGGACTTTTCCTCAACGTTTTCCGGTTCTCCGTTCTCTGTAAGTTGAGTTTGGTCTAAACGATTTACCAACGCTGACCATGGTACTAGATACTGGCTCCATCAATGCATCGACTGTTCTTTACAAGAGTAAGAGCGTGATTCCCGGAGTTCCAGCTTGCTTATGGACCGGATAGGGCTGGTCGAAACCGTTCTCTTCGCCAATATTCGCTTCCATGATACTGTATCCCGTGGCCGTATTTTGAATCGATTCGGAAAGGACTTCGAGGGTACGGATGATCTTCAATGCTTGGACATTTCACTTGTTGACGTTTTTTTGCAAGGATTGACAGTAGTATGTCTGACAACTTTGGACTGGCGACGGCAACCATCGTAATTACGATCAGCGTCATTGGCGGCCTTCCCTTTGTTGCCGTGGTTATCCTCCTCAGTTACCTCTACTACAATGGTGGGCGGCGATTAATTGCACCTGATCGTCAGTCAAACTGATAGGGGCCCAGTGTCCAAGGTATATGGTCAGACCGCCCGTGATATGAGGCGTCTTGGTGAGTACTAGCCCTCTGATGCCTTCTGGACTCTAATTTAGCTCGGCGCAGATTCTGTGACCCGGTCACCCTTGTACTCGATTTATGGCGAGACTATTGCAGGGGTTGCTATCTTACGAGCTTTCGGAGCATCGTCGAAGCTCTTGCGAGACATGATCCGCTGCGTCGATACGGTAACCCCTTTCCATGTTTCAGTTTGAATACTTGCTCACTCGGTGTGCAGAATGCAAACCCTTACTATTGGATGTGGGGAGGTACGTGTTGTCAGGATGAAGAAAGAAGGCCTTGAATGCTGATAACAATTTCTAGTAAATCGCTGGCTTTCGACTCGGTTCAACCTGCTCTCGAGCGCCGTCGTTGGCCTCACTGGTGTTGTTGCTGTGCTGTCCCCTAGTATATCTGCGCTATGGCTGGCTTCGCCCTGGCTTCTGCTTCCAGCATGACCCATAATGTGCGCTATACGCCCCTAGCTTCACCGACTGCGGTTGTGACTAACTACGTCATTTTCTCTCGTAGCTCTTGTTCTTGGTGCGACGCTTCGTAGGACTTGAGCAATCTATGGTTGGTGGTCTGGATCATACTCTGATGTCAAGCATTGACCCCCAGTTAAGGTTGCTCTCGAGCGTGTCAAGGAGTACTCTGAGCTGGCACGCGAGCCACCTGAGTTCGTAGAACCCCGGCCTAGCACGTCTTGGCCCGAGAGCGGTCACATCACATGCGAGGATCT
>MU124190.1:0-10675 GCA_014904935.1 Melanogaster broomeanus
CCTACGCTTTCACGTCTTCGAACGTCTTCTTCCACCAATCGAGCTCGGCACCCTTCACGGGCTTCCAGGACTAGGATGATTGTGTCGCTTTTCATCGTCTACCTTGCGCAACGAACGAACTTGATGCCGTCGGATCTGCTCTTTTGTCTTTTCGGCTGATGGTACTGAGCGAGAAGCCTGTTCTTATGAGGATGCTAGCATCGCGAGGGATGGAAGAGTGGATCGATCGGGAATTAGGAAGGACTTACTGGGTTTATGTGGCATGTCAAATTTGTGTGATTCTACACAATGGCGCTGAGTCCGACTGCCCATATTACAGGCAAGGGGCAATCAACTCACTTTTTCTGCCTATCGTAGGAGTTTGAGAGCTCGTTTCTGGGAGGTGACCTTGTTGCGTAGTTGTCGAATTGCAGACCAAGTTACAGGACAGCACTATCAAGGTTCCGAGTAACCAGCTGCAGAATAGCTGACATTAAATTTTTGGCTCACTATCAGCTTCCGTGCATACCAGAGCACGGCCGCGGTCACATGTTGTTGCGTTTTGGCACTAAAAACGCGGATTCCTAGGAGTCCATGGCAAGCAACGAACACCGTTTCCTGTCTATCTTGCAGGTGTCTCCGAACGCGCTAGTCTGATATTGACTCGTAGCTCCGCGATTTGCGTGGGTGAGCGAGGTGCAGTTTGAAGAGAGAGGCAGCCGTCGGCCAGACATCTGGGTCGTTCACATTTCAAAAAACTGGCGACATTCTGGAAATTCGGGGCAAGTTTACACAGGAGGCAAATTCAACCAGTTCAGTTGGCTTGGGGCTGATTAATTTATTGGCCCGTGATGGTGGACGAGTCGACTGGGCAGCGTGTATGACGGTTAAATTCGGGGGCGGGGAATTGACAGGTTTCTGTGTTTTGGAATATTTGGTAATGACAGCCTCGACCGATCGATCGGGTGGGTACGTAATATGAGATTATTTTCAGAGAACATCCCGCGGGCCGCGGCGGTGAGTTTCACGGAAACAAACCACCGCGATCACCACCAACATGAGTCATATCAGGACGAATACTGCCTTAACTTGTATTCTAATCCTCGAAGGGTAACCATAATCCTACAACCTCTGTCTTCAACAAGCCCGTCAAAACCGAGACTCTGACTAAAGTCGACAAATCGCCTGTCACAGGTCAGCTCGTGTGTTTGGTTGACCACCAATCCCGAGAGAGCGTCGGGCTGACACAGTTCCGCCGCGCAGTCGCCGACTACTCTGCCCAAGCCGTCGTCAACAGGATCCTCAGGCACGCCTTTCCGGCCGATCCTATCGTAGGCAAGGATGATGCAGGCGAGTTGTGCCAAGCGAGCAGGGAAGCTCTGAGGGACCTCGAGCTCGCCAATGATGCGCTCACCACCGAGCTTGGGATAGGTGAAGTGGCGGATTGGGGACTTGGCCCGGCCAGGAGCGGACCCCTGTGGAACTCATGGATGCGATCGACCTCAAGGCGCCCGCGTTGGACGTAAGCTGTTGGATGGATGGTGTGTCGGCCGTGATGATATCATTGACGTCCATGTTTTTAGGTTGGTGGACGCTTGGACGATGGGGCTTTTGCGCAGCGGGCAGTATGCCGTGTGCTTGGCGCTGATGGACGACGGGGAGGTTGTCAATGTACTTGGGATCGTTGGACGCCCGAATCTTCTTGTGAACAATGCAGAACCCCATGGACCAAAGGGCTGCATATTTGTCACCGTTGCCGCCCAAGGTGCTGAACAGGTAGCTCGAAAAAAGCTTCACTTTGGCTGATTCCCTCGAGTTCACGCACGTACATCCACAGACTACCCTCTCAGGCACAAACCCTACACCGTTGACTATCCCTCCTGTTGCATCGCGGACTGTCAGCTTGTTGGGATCGGTAGAAGCGGCATACTCCGACCTTGCGTTTAACAACAGGGTGTCGGAACTACTTAATATCATGCGGGCCGCTACACAGATGGACAATCAGGCTAAATACTGCTGCCTAGCCAGAGGTGACGGGGGCGTATATCTACGAATGCTCACCAGGGCGGAATACAAGGAGATAATATGGGTGAGTGGAGTTCCTGACTCGGTGCCAAGTCTGCGATTGTCTGGCTCATGTTGCGGCTCTTTCGCCTTTTTGACCCTCAAGGATCACGCTCCTGCCTCGGTGCTCATTTGAAAATGCGGCGGCGTCATCACAGACTCTCGCAATCAGCCTCTTGATTTTGGGCTTGGGAGGATTCTTGGTGAAAATTGTGGCGTGATCGCTACAGGCAGGGACGTTCGTGCCCAGGTTCTCGCTGCCGTTCAGAACGCACAGGCAGAGGAGAAGGAAAGAGCATAAGCTTGGTCACTGCGAACTTGTGATTATCTACGGAAACTGCGACCACGCACACCTTATGTATCACCACTGGCAATTGTTCCGTCCTATGGGTCCGTGCATGGTGTTACGTAACCACGAGCCCAACGACCAAGCGAATAATAATAATTGTCACTTCACACCCTCCCATCAACTTTCACAGCGAAGATCTGCACGGTTGGACGTGCCAATCTGACAGATACCCAGCCGTGCGAGCAGCCATCTCATATCCCCATCAACAGCATCCTGCCGGCCTCGTTGTAACTCACTTGCACCCATCGAGCGCTTGACCATCTGCCATATCCATATCAAACACCTCGTGTGCGCACCGTTTATCATGGCCAAATGGTAACTTACCTTACGTTTCACTCCCCAATCGTGCATTCCACGCGGTGATGTCTCATCCATCTGTTTCTAACAAACCCCAGGATCGACTCGTTTTCTCTTGTCATCGTCGGTTGACATCTACAGCTGCACTTTTCCTGGGCGTTAATCGTTGATCCGCTTAATTTGCTACTCAAGACTACTCTTATCTTCGTCGGGACGATCCTCGGGATTGTGTATGTCGTGAGACAAGTCTCGTCGAGTATCACGTCGACTAAATAATCGTGAGTGTCGAGTTACGCTCTTGCACGCGACCAGGTGATTGAGCCGCCAATAACCCGATAACCGTTCTCCGCAGACTCGAAAGCAAGGGAATACGTATATCGGACAAGGGCGTTTCCGTCAAAACACAGAAAAGATTCGACGGGGAAGACTACGTGGATGCAACTCAGAGGTAAGTAAGTCGTACCCTACGGGCTGGGCCACGACACCCTAGCAGTGGACAATATACTCGGAGCAACGACCTAACGCTGCTTTTGTCCTGCAGAGGCTTCATCAAAGCTGTGAACGCCGCTAGCTCCGGGCCAGCTGACGACGAGGCGCACAGACACTCGTCCCACCATGCCTCGGACGGCAACGACAAGAACACTGCTGTTCGGAGATCGCACAGCGGCGGAAGCAAATAGTGGGTCGCATGGTGGGGGCTATGCGGCTCGTTGATCTCTCGTGGGCTGGTTCTCGTTGCGCAAATGGCCAAGTCATCTTTCGGGGTGACAAGAGTACACGGTATGCCTCGAGACGTTGGGTGGAACAGACATTGTACCGTAAGTGTCGTCCTAGCTGTAATCCAAACTGTATCATACACGCTGCGTTCGAACTCTCTTACTCGATGCATATACCTTACCCTCGGTCTTTGAACAACATCGGTCCAAAGACATCAGTGACCACATTGCCCAACCCGACGTAGCATGGCAAAGGTATGTAAGCCAGGCCGTACTGCAGCACCGCTACCGCATGAAATGATGCCTCATGGTGTGCAATGGGGGACAGTGAGAATTGAAATCGCACGAAGGCATGTTGTGGGGCGTCTAACTTTTCTTCCTGAGCCATTACATACTACATACTACTGCATCTGAACCGAAGTTAGCCATTCAGCAGTGCACCTTTCGAACACCACCAACACCGTCAAAGTTTCCATTTACTCCGTGTTGCACACTCTCCGACTCGCCACAGCATACAGACGGACTTCCCTACGAGAGTCACTGAACCCGTCCAAGGACTCACACTTTCCTTTCCGACGTTCCTCATCCGAGTCCTCTGCCGAAATAGCTTACCAACTCCGCAATGTCTCATCCCCCCATTCCATCGAGTTCAACTGCGTCACATACCCCAATGTCTCCGCGTCCACCAAGTGCTTCTCGTCATTCGGCTCGTTCGCATCGCTCAACTTCCTCTCAACGTCCTGACGAAAGCAAAGTAAAAGAGATTGGCCCATCTGCTGCGAAGACATTCGCTGGTCATGATAACCTTGTGTGGTCTGTCTTGTTCGTTCCAGACGCTGGACAAATCGTGAGTGCGTCCACGGATGGCACCATCCGGGTTTGGGACATGGAGTCTGGTGAAGAGGTGGGGGACGCGATGAAGGGACACGAGGGGTCGATGCATTCCATTGTGATGCTTGCAGGTGGCAAGAGGATAGCGGGTTCCGACAAGTCGATTAGGATCTGGGATCTCGAGGAACGGAAGCCGGAAGGCGAGCCTTTGCAGGGGCATCCCGCCAGTGTCAGATCCATCGACATCTCCCCTAATGGTTGCTATCTTGCCAGTGGTTCTGATGATCACATGGTTAAAATATGGGATTTGGACACGCGAGAGATAGTCCAGGGCACAATCAATTGTGACGACTATGTTTTTTGCGTCAGGTTCTCTCGGGATGGTTTGAAATTGGCGACGGGATCAGAGGATGGCCTTGTTCGTGTCTGGAAGTGGGATACTGGAGAGGAACTTGTTGAACCTATGAGAGGACGCAAGGGAGTGTCGTCCGTGTTATGGACAGTGAGTGATGAAGTACTCATTTCGGGATCGGATGATGGGATGATACGCCGCTGGAATGCGGAGACAGGTGAACCTGCCGGGGAGCCCTTGCAAGCACACCACCGGTGGATCTGTGCTTTGGCTCTCACGAATGACAATAACATACTTGCTAGTGCTTCTGGCGATGACACCATTAAACTATGGAATACCTCGACCTGGGAGCAGCTAGCCACCTTCACACACAAGGACTCAGTTCTTTATGTCACATTTTCGCCGGACGACAAAAAACTTGCCAGCGGGTGTTTCGATCACTTGGTTTACCTATGGGATGTCCCGGAGTTTGAAGATCTTCTCCGCGAGAAGGTAGGTGCTCTTATTTCCGCCCACGCGAGTCATTTCCCAAACTCATTGTGGCATGTTCAGGCAGCTGATGGGGCGAAGTCATCACTTCTCGACGTACGTCTCTTGGATGTCTTTTGGAAAGCGACAACAAAAGGTTAACCCGAACATCCAGCTTCCGGCCATACCCCGTCCCGTGGAGCGTGTCGAAGAGACTGCAAGGCATAACATCGACGATTGGTTAAATGTGAGTGTCTTTTTTGGACGTTCACGCGCCAGTTCAGTGGCTTGATCGATGTAACAGTCCCCCACGACTTCGCGCACCAGACGGTTGAATGCAGGACTGTCGTTTACACGCATCTTACATCACTTGAAGCCTTCGCGCCGTGGCCATTCACAAAGCGGTGTTGTTACTGAACTCTCAGAAGGGAATATGGCAAGGGAACCGACAGCCGCAGTTACCCACATTGCAGAGGCCAGGTCAAAGACGGTACGTCATTCTCTGAGCTCTGGGTGGTCGATGTTCCATCGTACTGACGGAGCGAGCAGTTCATCAAGGTCGTCAGAAAATGGCATAGAAAACGATCTGAAGGTCGTAAAAAAAATGCATCAACGGCACGGGAAACGCAGGGCGATGCCGGTGGACAAACCGGCATTGGAGCAGCAAGCTCAAATAGGGTGCGTCATTCTCTGAGCTCTGGTCGGATCTTGTTCCATCGTTCTGACGTGGCCCTCAGATCATGACCGTCGTCGGAAAATTGAGTAAACGACCACGACTAGATCGTGCAGCAAATGTACCGACGGCACAGGGAGCACAGGACCAAGAGGAAGGGCAGGCAGGGCGCGAAGGGCAGCAAGGGCAGCAAGGGCATGAAGTTCAGGGCGTGCAGGGAGTGCAGCAAGACGCAGGTGAAGGGAGTGCTTCGGACGAAGAGGAGGATCCGACAGACTCTGAATCAGTGACCGGGCCTTGCGGGCGGTGTTGTATTTGGGTGTGCTTCGACATCGTGCCGTGTCGTCGATGATTCCAAGGATACCCCCCCTCCAGGGTGGGCTCCAAATACGGTAGCACGTTTCCATCAACATCCTGGTTCGAGAGTTGTAAATTTCAAGTTGTACGATACATACATGTCAACCATTGTTACTCCCCGTGTACACAGATAGATATGAACTTCTTGCAACGGTCGAGAACCCTCGCTGAATGTTACCAAGTTCCACGGTAATGCTCGTGGTTGGCTCACCAAGCGTCGCGCCCACGCCATGTATTGCACTTTCAACACCATAACGGCTGACAAAAACGAGCGAGATGCAATGCGCCAATGCGAGGCAAACACGCCAAAGGGTGTAATTCATAATGCTTATACACTGATATGAGATGAGAAAATAGTTTGGGAATGTGCCCTGCCGCATGATGGTCAAAGTCGGAGTCGGAGTCCCCGTTTTGTCGGAAAGGTTGAGTGAACCGCGGCCACTCGGCATGTTACTTCAACGCCGTTTGGTGCAATAGATGACTGCGGGTAGCAAGCTGTGCGTGACCCCGGTGGCGTATGAACGAAGCGTCTGCAGGCCGTATGGGTTCGAGGGTCTAAGCTGGAACGATTGCGACTCGCGAGCCCGAGAAGCGTGATCATTTTTGTTGGCTTTTGTGTGGGTGTGTCGCTGAGACTGTTTGTGGCTCGGCAGTGGGGGGGAGCAATGGGATTTGAGGTATCTGGCCGTGCACGCACCTTCGGTGACCCATCATTTCGGCGTGGTGTTGACCTATAGTGGCATCTTGCGCAGGTGCGTAACTAGACGGACACGCTCCAGGCTGCTGTAAACATGGACTTTCAGGAGGCGAGCAGGTGCTGGGGCGGTCGTTGACAAGTTGGATCTCTGACGCGGCTGATGTTGAGCATGCTCCCTCGGGGTCTAGGTGGGAATTGAAGAGGATCAGAGCGGATAGATGGCTATATGCGAGTGCGACGTTGTAGAAAACCTATCATCTCACTGGAAGACTGCACGTTAGAGAACGAGTATTCTGCTTTTCTGCATTGCGGACATTGAGATCAAGAAGTTTTGGGAACCCTGCTAGCTCGAGCAGTTTGGAGTTGAGCCTGGCCGATGGTCTGTGTGCCATGACTAACGCCAGCGACACGTCTGGTTATGCTGGGCACCGTAGTAAATGGCACAGGACGGGTGGATCGAGTTTGTTCGTGCGAGGATGACTCAGCGACATCTAGTGGATCTTCGGTCTCCGCGGATTTGACTTGTGTACCAATGGCGATCTTACTCATGCTGACTGTTGCTCTCGCCCTGGTTGAATAGAACTCTGGTCTCTACATGACTCAGTGGCCTTGACGCCACGCTCCGAGTCGAGGTAGACCGTCTGGAGATCGTTGGTGGGTCGGGGCTGTACCGCCAAGCACAAACTTACTCATGTCGATTCTCACGTACTCATACATGATTCACCCTTTTGCCTGCGGTGCTCACCTTGCGAATGGCATCGAAAACCTGGCATTCATTCGTATTGTCCCCCGAGTAAATGGGACGTCGTGGTGTCTCTGTACAATGTCGACCACAGAGACGACTTCCCCACAGATCATACACGCCCTCTCTTACTCAATGCATATGTATTACCCTCCGTCTTTGAACAACACTGGTCAAACAATATCACTGACTGCTAGGTGATACTCCCCGGTTTGAGGTAGGATGCCGAGGATATATAGGCCGGGCTGTCCTGCAGCACTGCTACCGCACGAAAAGATGCATCACGATGCGCAGTGAGGGGACAATGAGGACTGAAATCGCACGAAGGCACGTCGTGGGTCATCTAACTTTTCTTCCTGAGCCACTACTACTGCTGTATCTGAACCGAAGTTAACCGTTCAGCAGCGACCGTTTCGAACACCACCAACACCGCCTCGGCTTCCATCATGAGGTTTACTCCGCGTTGCACACTCTCCATTGAAGACTCACCACATCATACAGACTTGCTTGCGGGGGTGGATGAACCATCCAAGGACCCACACTCTGCCTTCTGATGTTCCTCGACCTCTGCCGAAATAGCTTACCAACTTCACGATGTCTCACTCCCCCATTCCATCGAGTTCAACTGCGTCACATACCCCAATTTCTCCGCGTCCACCAAGTGCTTCGCGTCATTCGGCTCGTTCGCACCGCTCAACTTCCTCTCGTGTCCTGACGAAAGCGGGGTGAGAGAGATTGGCCCATCTGCTGCAAAGACACTCCATGGACACAAGGCCCCTGTGGGGTCAGTCCTGTTCATTCCAGACGCTGGACAAATCGTGAGTGCCTCCGAGGATTGCACCATCCGCGTTTGGGACATGGAGTCCGGTGAGGCGGTGGGGGATGCAATGGGGGGGTACGAACACCTGGTGTATTCCATTGTGATGTGCAGGTGGCAAGATGATAGCCAGCACGGATCCTGCCCGGTCGATCAGGATGTGGGATCTCGAGGAATGGGAGCCGGAAGGCGAACCTTTGCAAGGGCATTCCGACTGGTCAGATCCATCGACATCTCCCCTAACGGTCGCTGTCTTGCCAGTGGTTCTGATGATCACACAGTTAAAATATGGGATTTGGACACATGAGAGATAGTCCAAGGCGCCATCAAGTATGGCGATGCCTTTTTTTTCGTCAAGTTCTCTCGGCGAGGTCAAACAAGGTGGGTCGTTCTCTGACCTCTGGTTGGACCTTTTTCCGTCGTTCTGACAGGGCTCTCAGATCGTGACCGTTGTCGGAAATTTGAGCAAACGACTACAGGGAGATCGTGCTGCAAATACATCGATGGTACAGGGAGCGCAGGACCAACAGGAAGGGGAGGCAGAGCGCAAAGCGCAACAAGTGCAGCAAAATGCAGGTGAAGGGAGTGCTTCGGATGAAGAGGAGGATCCGACAGACTCTGAGTCGGTAACCGGGCCTTGCGGGCGTTATTGTATTTGGATGTGCTTCGACATCGTCAAGTGTCGTCGATGATTCCAAGGATACTCCCCTCCCCCCCAGGGTGGGCTACACATACGGTCGCGCGTTTCCATCAATACCGTCCTTCGAAAATTGTAAATTTCAGGTTGTACAATACATGCCAACTACTGTTGCTCCCCATGTACACAGATAGACACGAACCTCCTTCAGCTGTCGAAAACCCTCGCTGAATATTACCAAGTTCGACGGTAATGCTCGCGGCTGGCTCACCAAGCGTCGCGCCCACGCCATGCATTGCACTTTCAGCACCGTAGTGGCTGGCAAAAACGGGCGAGACGCAAATAGCTTGGCGCAAACGCGGCCAATGATCGAGGCAAACACGCCAAAGGGTGTAGGTCGCAATGCTTGTACGCTGCCAGAAGATGAGAACACAGTCCGAGAATGAGCTCTGACGCGTGATTGTCAGAGTTGGAGTCGGAGTCCCCGTTTCGTCGGGAGGGTTACTAGCCCACAAGTAAGCTCTCCTCGTGGAAACGCGACCGAGACTCCATTCTGGAGGTCTGTCATATGTTATCCGAACGAAGGAAGGCTCCGTCGAGTCGACGAGCATGCAGTTCTGATCGATCCCTAGCAATTTGTAGTACTGTCACAAATACCACTATGCACGACGCCTCGGAAGTTAGCATACAATTGCATTTGTCGAGCTCTCGTGGACGGGTGACTGAACCATGCCCGCTTGGTATCATACTTCAACATTATTCGGTGCAATAGATGACTGGTAGCAACTTCCGCGTGACCCCGGTCGCGTATGAACAAGTGTGTACAGGACGTTCGGGTGCGAGGGTCTAAGCTAGAACGATCGCGACCCGCGAACCCAAGAGGCGTGATCATTCAAGTTGTTGTTGGCTTTTGTGCAGGTGTGTCACTGGGGCAGTTCGTGGCCGCGGGGGGGGGAGTATTGGGATCTTTTTTGAGGTATTCGGCCACGCGCGTACCTTCGGTGCCCATTCACTTCGGCCGGTGTTGACCTATAGTGGCCTCTTGTGCAGATGCGTCACTGGATGGACACGCTCAAGGCTGCGATAAACAAACTTGTGTCAGGAGGCGGTGAGATGCTGGGGCAGTGGTTGACATGTTGGATTTCGGGATAGCTGACGCTGAGCATCCTCCCTCGGGGTCTAGGTGGGAACTGGGGCAGGGTCGGTGCGAATAGATGGTTACGTGTGAGTCGCATGCCGTGGAAAACCTACCATCTCACTGCAAGACTAGGCGTTACAGAATGAGCATTCTACTTTCTCGGCAATGCGGACTGCGAGATCAAGAAGTTTTGGATCCCTGCTAGCTCAAGCAGCCTGGAGAAACTTGGTTAGATTTGAGGCTTGAGCTTGCAATTGGCTGAGGGTCTGTGTGGCGTGAGCAACGCCAGCGACACCTCCGGCTATGCTAGCACCTTAAATTGCACAGAGGACGAGCGGATCGGGGTGGCGTGGAACAGTATGAGATCTTTGGTGATTCTACTCATTACCACTTGCTGACCTAGTGTCTTCGTGTAACATTCAGCTTTGTCGTGTGGCGTACCGATGGAAAGAATAAAATACTCCTAATTGAGCTCGGCCAGGCGAGCGAGATGAGTGATAGCCAGCAAAGACGGCCTCCCCCTCGAGACGAGGAGACCCCGTGATGATTTCGTGTGAA
>MU124191.1:0-10657 GCA_014904935.1 Melanogaster broomeanus
CCAGGAGAAGTTGGCCTTCTGATTGACGGGAATACCAACAGCCTCTGGGAGTGTATCAGAGGGTATCAAAGAGAACCAGTAACGCATAGTTGAACTCACCATACTTGTCCGCCATAATGAGGGGTAGGATACGACGGTTGCGGTCCCGAGTGCCTTCTCGATCACCGCAGAGCAGATACTCCTTGCACGTAGCCACGGTGGCGCTGAGATTCGGAAGGGGGACATTGGCGCCTTCACCCCATTGCCTACATCTAAGACGAAGGTTAGACAACCAATAACCAGATGAAAAAAATAGTTACTTCGCAACGGTGGTGAGATAGTCGATAAACTGCTCTGTGTCATATTTTTTCTCATCGGCAAGCTTAACAAGGATATCCGAGCCGCTGAAAACACCAGATGCGTGGCGACCAGCTTCACTAGGGCTGGTGTATAGAACCACTCCGGCAATGAGGATATTCTGGGTGGTCTCCCACATCTTGCACTGTGGCAGAGAAGTCAGTAGTTATGTCGACAGGCACCTGCAACGACCTACTGATTTACTGAACTCATCTTGCACTTTCATGACAAGGTTATGGATTTGAGCAGGTGTGAGATCTGTAGTGTCTGTGAGGCGAAGTAAGTTATGCGCGTGGACCTCTTCCCAGATCTCAGGAAATTGTGCTTCATCCTTGTGTTCATCGAAGTGGGCTTTCATTCGCTGTCGATAGCCAGTGGCATCAACTGGAAACAGTTTTGAGCATCTTCAAGGTCAAAAGATAAACACACTTACTGTCGTCATCCTTGGGATACTTGGAAGCATACCATGCTTGATACCGATTCCAATCCGAAGTAGACCGCGTGGAGTTACCCGACAGACCAGCCAACTTTAGGATGGTACTACGCTGCTTGCCATATTCCTTGGCTATTTTATCAGCCTCCTCTATGGTACGCTCTCCAAGTTCAACCGCTTTTTGCATGCCTTCCCTTGACATACGACCACGACGATGATCAGCTTCGGTCTTAGAGGATGGATGGGGGACTGCTTTCCCCTTGCGGCTCTTCTTCGGTATCTCCAGGTCGGAACCACCTTCGTCACTGACCTCCATCTCTGATGCAGTACGGACAGAACTGCCACCTCGTTGCGCATGCTTGTTCTTGCCTCTCTCCCTGCGGGCCCCGTCATCAGCCTCCCAGTCGCTCCGATCATCATCTGACCCTGGATTGAAATGAATGAGCGGTTGTGTGGTCACGTCATGGCATGGAGTCACACCTTCACTTTCCCCATCTGACACCTCAGTGAGCTTACCGGTCAACGTTGAACAGGATCGACGAGGACGGGAAGCGCCCCCTGCCAATTTTTGGTTTTGACTTGGATTATCTGTCAATAAAGTAAAAATGCCATTCTCATAACACGTGTATGTACTTGCCATCTTCATCTTCCTCCTGATTCAAATCAAGTAAGGCAGTGGCCTCAAACTCTGCGCCTTGTGAAAAATGAGACAGAGAACAAGCGACAGTATGGGATGCGTACCTTCTTCATCATCACTTGAACGGAGGAAGCTGTCTTGTTTATGGGACTCTGCTGATACAGTGATTAATATAATAACTACAAATGGTAAGCAAACCATACCTTCTTCACCGTCTGCGCCTTCATCATTGTGTGTGCGAGGAGGGGGCTGCGAAGGGTAAGGGGGCTCTTCTGAAACAAGGATTAATTTAATAATAACTGCCACAGTATGCAAAGCCATACCGTCTTCATCTTCATCATTGTGTGTGCGAGGAGGGGGCTGCGAAGGGTAAGGGGGCTCTTCTGAAACAAGGATTAATTTAATAATAACCGCCACAGTATGCAAGCCATACCGTCTTCATCTTCATTATTGTGTGTGCGAGGAGGGGGCTGCGAAGGGTAAGGGGGTTCTTCTGAAGCGAGGATTAATTTAATAATAACCGCCACAGTATACAAGCCATACCGTCTTCATCTTCGTCATTGTGTGTGCGAGGAGGGGGCTGCGAAGGGTAAGGGGGTTCTTCTGAAGCGAGGATTAATTTAATAATAACCGCCACAGTACACAAGCCATACCATCTTCATCTTCGTCATTGTGTGTGTGAGCAGGGGGCTGCGAAGGGTAAGGGGGTTCTTCTGAAGCGAAGATTAATTTAATAATAACCGCCACAGTACACAAGCCATACCGTCTTCATCTTCGTCATTGTGTGTGCGAGGAGGGGGCTGCGAAGGGTAAGGGGGCTCTTCTGCAACGCGAATCAATTTTAATAAGGCAAGGATGCATGCAAATACCCACCAGGCTGCAAGCCATGTCCACCGGTGTCAGCATCATTCCCCTCAAGAGGAACCTTCACTTCAATGAGGTCATCCATGGAGATCTTGTTCTCCCTGAGTTGCTGGAGTGCCTCTGCTTGGTAGAGAATCTGACCGGTGCCTTTAATTGTAAACCTTTTCATACGTCGACTGTCTGTGTACTGGCTAAAGGCTTCATCTTCAGGTAATTGCAGCGACGAAGTACGTGACAAGCGAGGCTTGGGGCGCTGTCGAGGTTCTTCCACCTAGACAGAACTGTTAACGGCAGGAAAAACGTCTGTGGACTCTATTTACCGTATTTCCCTGAATGCGAGCCTGCGAGCGGGTGGATGGGCGGGAAGGACGGGTTGGATTGATGGAGTCGGAATCCTGAACCTGAATCAAATTGTCAGCGACTACAGGGAAGTCTTCATCGACAGACATACAGAACCAGTGTCGTAGTGATCCTCAGTCGCTGCGGTCATTGCTGATGTAGGATGAGAGAGGTTATAGAAACATGTGATAAAGCATGCACAATTCAGTACCCGGTGGTTAGATTTTGCACGATGCGGAGGGTTGGTTTTGGTTGCATCTTTTTTGGCGCCAATTGGCGGTCCAATTTTTTCCCGATATGCGTGGCGCGGAGGCATAGATCAAGAGAAAATGGGGTGGATGAGGTAAGGGGATGCCTCAGATAAAGTGACAAAATAGCTGTAGAACACCAAGATCGTGCAAGAGACAACGAGATGGAAGATAAGAACAAATAAAAGAGGATGACAATAAAGTGAAAGGGAAACGAGAGTGCTAAACACAAAGTTCAGCACGTCGACGACACACAGTTGTCGACACAGAATGGCGACTCACAGTCAGACCACTCAAAGGATGAACAATAAGAGTATGAATGAGGAAAAAAGAGAGGGGAGGATGATTAGGAAAAAAAGAGTGTGCTAAACACAAAGTCCAGCACGTTGACGACGCAAAGTAGTCGGGACGGAGTGACGACCCACAGTCAGATCACTCAAAAAGCGAGCAGTAAGTAAAAGAGAAGTAAAAGCTGGATGAAGGTAAGGGATTTTGTGAACTGAGAACATCAACCAGTCTGTTTGCCGCCTTTTATGGATGTAGTTAACATACCGGATGTGGACACGAGCCGAATAGTCGGGGGAATTTGCGGTAGATCTTATCGCTCTAGAATGCAGAGTATACTTTGAGTTTGGCGGGAACAGAGCCGAACGAGAGCATCGCTTTGAATGCAGGGTGACTTAAGTTTTGCTGGAATGGAAACAAAGGGGAGCGAGCAGCCACTGCATCAAAAACTTACATACAGAAAAGGCGGACGCAGCCACCCAGTAATCTTGATATACCCGTGTGGAGCGCAGGGCGGGGACGCACCCAGCATGCAGGCTAACCGCGTGGTGGAAGGGCATGCATTGACTCTGAATATGAAGGATATCAGCAGATGAAACAACCAATAATACTGAGAACGATACAAGGAACTTCATCTTAAATGTAGTGTATTGTAGCAAGGATGGAGACGAATAACATCGCCCGAGGATGCAGTGTAATATTGAGTTTGGAAACAATGGACATAAATGAGAGGGAACTGTTAGCCGCCATCAAATACTGCCCCAAAAGGTGGATAAAGCAACCTCGTGGCAATGGCGACGATATATCTTTGAAAGGAAAGGTGAGATATATGTACATGAGGCTGGGACCAGGGCGTACGCAGCATATGATCTAACCAACAATGCGACACTTGAAGAATAGGATCCAGATAACACATGCGATATGGTGGTTCTGAATGCAAGGAGATGAGTAGACAGGCCTGTTACAGAAGAGGAGAAAACTTGAAGGAAACCACTTCAGGGAAACGGCATGGGAAGAACGGCGGCACTCGATGGACTCTGTGGGTGTGTATATGAATTGTGAATTGATGATCAAACAAGAAGATCTGCACACCCCAGAGATGGGCAATGACTTGAGGAGAATGGCTTCAAGAGAACGACTCAAGGCACTCCAAGGAGCCTTCAACCCACTCCGCACGGGTTGGCGACGGGGCGGCTCACTGGACACAAAGTCCAAGAGTGAACTCAGAATGACACAAAGTCAACTCCGAGAAAGCGAGCGGCACATAGCCAACTCTGAGAGGTTTCTAGCGGGCTTGATATTGTTGGTACAGCGATTCGACTCGAGAGGTACATAGGTGGGTGGTTGACAATGAGAATGAAAATGTACAGTGGGGAATTCCCAGGCTCACCCGGGAATTCCCCACATAGGTTTCCCATTAGTAAGCCTAACTCGGAACAGTGCTCGTCGTTTGCCCTCCAGTGATACTTACATAATCAAGTCAAAGCAACCACTACGCCCAAAACACTACCGCGTTTGGTCATGTCAGCTGTACCCACAATTCCCACCCTCAACCTCATGTTTTCCGCCTCTATACAGACTATTCCTTCGTTCTAATCTATGTAGATATTTCACTATGACATAATATAACAATATAACATACTAGGAGATCCATAACTACCCATAACCTGGCACAAGGTGCACCAAATAAGTTCAACCCAGAATAGGGGCCAACAACCATTAGGCAGTCTGAACCAGCTGAAGGCGCATATATGCGCCGTTAAAGTCCGTGTGCCATTCCCTAATCTCTGGTTATCAAGAGAACGTGTATAATCATGCCAGTGAGATATCTACTTGGAGAGAGCATTGCAGGACCCTGGAACCACAATCAGCAACAGTAACAGCAGAACGCGACACAGCAATGTAAGTGATCTATTCTAGTACTATCTCGCTGAGTTCTACTTTACCTAGGCAACCGTTTCGTGAGCTCCGCGTGACTGTTGCAGGGGTACAGATCCTGGCGATGTCCCTTTACTTCTTGAATGGCCGTCTTCCTCTCGTCCGACTCCAGAATCCCATCCCAACATCCGCTTTGGGATGCCTGCTGACTACACACGCTGGCTAAGCAACAGTCCTGAAGCACAAGCAAATGTACGAGAGAAAGTCGACTACCTCGTGTTCGAGGATGGCAGGACTATGGATGCTGACGCACTGTGTGTTTTCTTACATTTGACAAGCCACGTAGTACTCCCCTCCTTGGCCCTCCGAGTCTCGTCGCGTTCATCCCATTTCGTCTTCCCTGTTGGCTTCGGCAGTCCAGTTTACTCTTTTTTTTACTGTCTTTTCATCCCATTTCGCCAGTATCGAGGACTGCCTAAGTAATAGCTAATATGTACTACACTCACAATACAGTCATTTCTCAGCATATCTGAACATATCAGCGAGCAAAGCAAGTCAGTGAGGAATGCGACGACGTATGATACAGTATCATTTATAACATCTGGCACTATTACAACTTATCTCGTCGCTCGCAAAATATCATATAACTTTCATTATCTGGAATGATGTTTGAGGTGGAGCATATGTACCCAAATCCCCTCAAACGATTAGAAAACACATTTACCCTTAGAATATGCGCGGTAATGTTTTGGGCGCTACGTAGTGGTCGGGCACAACATTACCAACCATGCACAGATCTAACAGTTTTGATACGAAACTTGGTATTTTTTCTACCAGTCTCCACCACGTTTCCCTGTTACTTCCTCCCTATTTCTTTCACGTTTCTACGCTGTTCCCGCTTTCAGCTTCCCATCTTTCCAGACTCAGTGTTGGCTGTGTGCTGCACCAATTTTCTCTTAGCTGACTTTGTGTCACTCTGAGTTCACTCTTGGACTTTGTGTTCAGTGAGCCGCCCCATCACCAACCCGTGTGGAGTGGGTTGAAGGCTCTGTGGAGTGCATCGAGTCGTCTCCTCAAGCCACTGTTCTCATCAAGCCGTTCTCATCAAGCCGTTCTCATCAAGCCGTTCTCCTCAACTTGTTCTCTTCAAGTCATTACTCATCTTCTGGGGTGCGCAGATGATCTATTTTG
This sequence comes from Melanogaster broomeanus, assembly GCA_014904935.1. Lineage (NCBI taxonomy): Eukaryota > Fungi > Basidiomycota > Agaricomycetes > Boletales > Melanogastraceae > Melanogaster > Melanogaster broomeanus. The sequence continues at coordinate 6,212 of MU124191.1, forward strand.
ATTTTATCATCAGTTCACAAATAATATTCATACCCACAGAGTAATTTCTAATGGCAACCGCCCTCGAGAAATTTAAACCTTATGAACGCCCATTCACCGGTATGTTTCGTCCATTTCTGCCATGATTTAGCTCTCTCAACTCCTTTACAGCCCGTTATGATTTTCTTGATGCCAAAGTCATGGCAAGTCGCGGCATTGAAGTGTATACTTCGCCAAATATGACATTTGTTCCCGAGCCACATTTCTGGGAAATAGAAGAGCTATGACCAAGAGCAGACGGTCGATTCGGAGTCGTTGACTGTTTCCAGTGGCCTCAAGCGCACTGCGAAGAATTTGAATACGCCGCTTGCGTTCCGCGGCAAGACGCTTATCCTTCGCCTGACCCTCTCCACTGGGCTTGGTACACACCCACCCCAGATGATTTCCAACCTCTTCATGACTCTAGTGCAGTCAGGACATTGAAGGCAGAGAAGATTGATGGTCTCGAGTCGTTATATGAATTCACACATGAGCGAGTTAAGAAATGGAAAAACAACCATGGCCAGAAGCAAGATATGGTCATGAGGTTGGTCTACAGCCTTCGTCACGACGTCATGGTCCTTCGCCGACATCCAGTGATGCGCCGCGACATTGTTGTCTACTTTGCTCAGGCACAGCGCGCATTCCTGGATATCTGGGCTTTTATGGAGTATGTAGAAGTCGTCCAGCCACGCATCAATTTCCCCGACTATCTCCCTCACGCCGTCAGTAATAAGTGGATGGGTGCCTTCACTGATCAGTTGCGTGTTTGCGAGCGGCTGTTCCACGCCAGAGTGCCTGTGTGGCTTGTGCGCAATGATGCGCAAATCCGCTCAGATATGAATGTCGAAAAGCCAGTTCTCTTCACTTATCCAGATCATATCGTCAAGGCTCTGTACCACGAAGCCTCTCCCAGTGCCCGCCCCTTCGGATCTATTTACACTGGTCCTGGTGGCCTCTCCCGCCACTTGAGCAATCGCCTCACATACACTGGCGGAAGACCATCCCCCGGCGAGGCCGAACCCCAGCCTGGCCCCTCCACTGGGGGTGCAACATCATCATCTTCGCGAGCGCATCAAGATGCCAAGGTGCCTGGAAAACGGCAGTCGAAGCGGGCGCAGAAGGGATCACATGGTATGTCCTTTAACAGTGTTGACTACCTTCGTTTGCTGACATATCTTCCCCAGCTGCTTCTAACCCCAAACTAAAAGACGGACGTGATAAATGGCTAGACCGTCTGCCTGGTATGTCCTTAAAAATTATTTTGATTATTTTTTTGGTTTGCTGACATGTATTCCAAAAGCGTCTTCTGCTAACCGAAAACCGAAAGGCGGACGTGATAAATGGTTAGACCCAGCGCTGCCGGAGATACCACCGCCAAACACATTTTTCCAACGGGCGATGAAGTATGTGATCAAGGACGCGTCCCGAGTTCACCCTGGATTAGTTGATCCTGGTTACCGTTTCCCTGACCCTCCTCTCCTCGTTACTTCGGACAACCCAAGGCGGAAAAAACTTTTCATTGCTAATTGGCTCACTTCACGACCTCTTTGGATGTCCCGGGTTGATCATGACCCTCCTGCCAAATTCCCGTCACCCCAAATGTGGCGAGACTTCCTCATCAGCATCCAAGCAGAAAATGTCGAGACCACGCCTTCTGGCACTTTCGCAGCAACATCCAGGCGAGCAGCTTTGGAGGTATTCGGGGAAGATGTTGTTGTTAGGACACGAGGATGGAGGACAGGCGACACAGTCTCTTGGCGTGGGATGGACATCTCATTTGACAGCCTGGCCGATCCCCCTGTGCTCCTCGCGAAGCAGATTCTATGGGAGCTCTACGAGCTCAATTTCCGCTATGAGCTCTACGCTCTGGACCGTGTCATGGCACCGGAACTTTGGGCGAGTTGCTTCACTGAACGTCGTGCCCTGCTCCATAGCATCTTCCCGGGTGATTCTGGCTTACTCATGTGGGATGACACTTTACCTAAACCGAGTTCCGATATGGGGCTATGTTCAGCCACTTGGATAGACGCTCGTCCCTCGGTGGACAAATTCCGGGAATTGCTTTCAGTTTGGTGTGATGCCCCTTCTCGCCTCAGTGCACCGCTTGGTGATCTTCCTGATAACCAGGCTGCACATTTGACCATGCAAAGTGCCAGTGACTTCTACGTGCAAACTTTCTTTGATCATTTCGGTAGACCGCCCGTTGTCCCTCATGTCTTCCCATTCTCATAAACTGCTGTCATACTTCTAGAATTTGATGGACTGTTTTTTTTCCGCCTAATCTAGTTTACGCTGAGCTTGATTTTTAAATATACTTCTTGGTAACTCCTTTGGTGGCTGACTTCTTTACCCTCGCAGTCTCTTAGTCCCCATCCCCCTCTCCCGCTGGCTGTGCGCTGCGGAAATCTGGATTGACTTTGTGTCCCCAGACTTATTCTGTGGAGATCCTTTGTGGATCCAATGTCGTTTCCACGTCCACGACTAGCACGACGTCAAGCTTCAACATCACCTTCAAAATCAGGCTCGACCTCTACCATTGATGCATCACTCATTCCCGGCCCATCAACTCCAAGGATGCAGTCCAATCCTTTAACTCCCAGCCCACCCGAGGAAACGTTCGTTGTCATGCCTTCTATGGTCCGTCGCCATAGGCGCCTTTATAACGCCCCCGCACTCTTCGTACCCGAACCCCCACCTATTTTTGTTTTGCCTGGTCGACAGCGATTTGCTCAAGATCCCTCCGTCTTACTTCAGTCAAATTCCCACCCATCTGTTCCCGTTACGCAAGACACTGATGATGGTGTACCCCATGTGCTTGATCTCTCTGGTGTTGTTACTCGAGCTCGTGGCTCCATCAGTGGAGCACAGAAGAAGAAAAATCAATGGCGTAGATGGACACAGGACATCATCCCCGCTCTCATCACGCCTTATCTGGCATATCTCCGGCAAACTGAACGGCTGCATTCCCCTACAGATATTCAAGCCGCAAGTCCTGACTGTCCTGCATGCATGAACTTGAATGATTGTGTGCAACATTCATTACAAGTAACATGCGTTTTGTTTGACCGTAGGTTTCTTTACTGTGTGTTTGCAACCCCGATTCTTATTCCCCCCATGCCCATACAGGGTTAGAAGACATTACCATTGCATACTGTGCATGTCGCCCCTCTCCTGTTATTCTCGTCTCTCGGGGGTTATTTCTGTCATCTCCAGTGGCTCCCTCAATTGCTGTTGATCTCCGGGTCCTGGAACTCGTCAAGAAGCTCTTTGTGCGGATGACTCCCAATACAACTGCTTGGTGCGAAGCTCTCGAGAGCTTCTTCGATGGGCAGGGCTATAAACTGCAAACCAAGGTCAGTGAAAGTGGCGAGGGACTCCAATATGCTGCTGAACGTTCCGTAGGACAGTCTTCGCCGACGCTTCAGCCAGGCTTATCACTGGTACTCAGTACTCGAACATTTCTGCCCAGGATTACGTGTTCCGTTTCATCCACTCACCTGTTTCGAACGGTGCTCGAACGTCCCATGCGTCTCCTTCATCCCACAGCTCAGATGATATGTAAGTTTACAGTTACCAATGTTCATTGGTGTCAATTAACATAATTTCTTGTAGGACTAAACCAAGTGAATATCTCCGTTCTCGCTGTCCCCTTTGCTTTGGAGGTGAGGATTGGAGGAGGGAACCTTACAACAATGAGTATGTGATTTGTTTCCGTGGTGGACCAATGCTGAGATTCATTAGACCAGACTGTATCGTCTGCCTGGACGCTTGCTTCACTCAGAAACGTACCCACAATCCTAGGAGTAGTGCAGTGCAAGACCTCTCAAATCCCACCGACACTGTATTTGTTTCTGTCCATGATGTCCAGGCGATGGAGTCTTTCATCGAGGCGAAAAGACAATCACGCAGCAGGAAGAGAAAGGGACGGCGCGCTGAAGATGCCTTGGAGGGGTGCGAGGAGGGCATGAGGGTTCCAGTGTCTGTACTTGATGGCTGTGGGGAGTCCTTCCTTGCCGCAGATGAGAAGCGTCAGAAGGCAAGTACCCGCTTTTTTGCAGACACCGGATTGATGGGTTTGCTTTGTCGTCACGACCGTGTCCTCTGGCTCGTCAACATGACCTCACCGGGAGAAAGGCAGCACTACGCACTAGTCCTCATCCATCGTCTCTTCCGCCATCTACCCCCCGAAATGACCGTTGGTTTGCTGTACGACATCGGCTGTCAGTTGGAGCGTAGCAGTCGCAAGTGGGGACTTCTGGACAATGACGTTCTATCACGTATCAAATTTGCCGTCTCGGTCTTTCATGCCTATGGTCATCAATGGCCATGCCAACTTGTGTATCACCCACGGAAGTGTGCCGGCTTTGGGCTGTCTGATGGTGAAGGCTGTGAACGTCTTTGGAGTTCATTAAAATTCCTTATTCC
>MU124192.1:0-10583 GCA_014904935.1 Melanogaster broomeanus
AGGTGCAGTTCAGAGGGGTAAGAGACATCAATTAGTGACTTGATTGAAGGCTTTAGGTAGGATAAGAACATGAGGAGATCTGGATGATGCGGAATGAAATAGTCCGAATGGTAACTACAGAGCATGTGGGTGAAAGCGCGAAGCGCTGACCGGCCCCGGGATGCTGTGGCCTAGCCTGGGGGAAAGAAGTGAGCTGCGATTCCCATCTATGGTAGGAGCCCGTTGACGCATCGAGCGAGTCTCGTATACCCAGGCATTAGGAGGCGGGAGTGTTCTTACCTGGTTGATTAGCGACGTATTGGGGGCATAGTGTATCTGAGGAAGCTTCATCAGCAAAACCACATGGGGCTGGCCAGCCCTGTACAGGTGCCACAGGTGCCCACAGGCCCACAGGTAAGTCCCCCCCTGTACAGGTCCCGCACAGGTGCTGACAGGTCTCGACAGGTGCCAACAGGTGCTGACAGGTGCTGACAGGTCACACAGGTCACACAGGTCACACAGCTCCTGACAGGCGATCACAGGTCATTACAGGTTGGTACAGGTCATTACAGGTCAATTTTTCGAGTTGTGTCACACTAGTGCCAGATTGAAAAATCAAATAACTGGATTGTTTCTCTAATACGACATGGATGCAGTATGTACAGTACATATGTATGAGAGCCGCCGCGATGTATGTGGATGACAGGATGAGCTGTCTGGCGCGGGAGTGGCATTCGCAGTGTGAAGCCTGTCTGGGCCCATTTGAAGCACGCGTGACCTGTTTGCAGCATGAGCGGCCAATGCGGGTGCTGGATACTTGAGGCATCCGGCAGCGTGATTGCACGAGTGGTGTTTTTGAAGCGCGAGAGGTGCTTTTGAAGCGCGAGAGGCTCGTCCGAGGTGCGAACGGCTCGTTCGCAGTGCAAGTGGCCTATTTTGAGGCATCTGGCAGCGTGACTGTGCGAGTGGTGTTTTTGAAGCGTGAGTGGTGCTTTTGAAGCGCGAGTGGCTCGTCCGAGGTGCGAACGGCTCGTTCGCAGTGCAAGTGGCCAATTCGAGGCATCCGGCAGCGTGATTGCGCGAGTGGTGTTTTTGAAGCGCGAGAGGCTCGTCCGAGGTGCGAACGGCTCGTTCGCAGTGCAAGTGGCCTATTTTGAGGCATCCGGCAGCGTGACCGCTCCAGTGGTGTTTTTGAAGCATGAGTGGCTTGTCCGAGGTGCGAACGGCTCGTTCACAGTGCAAGTGGCCTATTTCGAGGGTGGGTGATCCACTAGAGTGCCGGGCACAAGCGTCTTGGGAGTGTGATGATGTGAATTCCGTACAAAAAAAAATTAAGTGGCTTACGGTTGCTTGTGGCATCTTCTTTGCCTGTGACAGGAGTCCCGAGGTGGAAGCGGCACATTCGCATTCCCTCGTCTATCTTTGAATGAGTTAGAGATCATAATTAACATGTGGGCGAACAAAAACCGACCATCTGGATTGCTCGGCGTAGCCTCTTCGCGACTGTTATTCGTTTGAATAATAATATATAAGTATCAAACATGGGGTGTGAGCACAACGTATCATTTGGATAGCCCGTGGACGACATCGGGTTGTCGTTTGTGCGGAGTAGCCTCTTCGCGACTGTTATTCATTGAATGATAAGTATCGGAGGTGCGAGTGGTCCGCCGTTCGAGGCATTGATGGTCTGATCGCGGCACCAGTGGCCTGTCCAAGGCGCTCGCGGCCTTTTGGGAGTGCGAGTGGTCCGTTCGAGGTGTCGGTGGTCTGATCGGGGCGCCAGTGGCCTGTCCAGGTCGTGAGCAGCCGTTCGGGGCGTGAGCAGCCATTCAGGGCGTGGGTGACCTTTCTGGAGTGCGAGTGGTCCGTTCGAGGCATTAGTGGTCTGATCGGGGCACCGGTGGCCAGTCCAGGGCGTGAGTGGCCTTCTTGGAGTGCGACTGGTCCGTTCGAGGTGTTGATAGTCTGATCAGGGCCTGTCCAGGGCGTGAGCGGCCGTTTGGGGTGTGGGTGGCCTTTTTGGAGTGCGAGTGGCTTGTTTGGGGTGTTTGTGGTCCGTTCGGGGAGCCAATGGCCTGTCCAAAGCGTGAGCGGCTGTTTCGGAGCGTGAGTGGCCCTGTTGAAGTATGAATGGCCCGCTCGAGGTGTTGATGGTCAATTTGAAGCGCCAATAACCTGTCCAAAGCGTGAGCGGCTGTTCGGGGTGTGACTGACCTTTTTGAAGCACAAGTGGCCCGTTCGAGGTGTTGATGGTCCATTCAAGGCATCAACAGCCTGTGCAAAGTGTCAATGGGCACGTTTCAGGGCGGTGCGTGTGAGTGGCCTGTTCGAGGCACAAGTGGACCGTTCATCAGTTCGCCGAACTGAAGGATCGGTTGCGGAGAATCCATTGATGGCTTGGGCTAGGGGAAAGTGAGTGATGTGTCACAGGTGATTATATTGAATGAACGTCACCATAAACGATGGCGAACACGGGATTAACCATGCCCGCAACTGTGGGGATGTCTCAGCCACTACAACACGCACGCAAGATTCGGACTTACTGATAGCAAACATAGTGCCAACGACATATCTCCACAATCCTGCGCGGTTGAGAGCACCAATGCGTACAAACATACGGAACATGCCCTGCTCGTCGTCACTGACCTCTTGGTTCTCCTGGCTCTTCTTCTGAGAAAGTTCAGAGGCGACCGAATGATTGGTGTTCTTCCTGCTAAGAGGAACCCCTTCCTCCACGGCGTCCACATCAATGCTGTCACTATCATCGTCGTCACCCTGCTCTCGTAGGTTCTGCGCGTGAACCAGGCGTGAGTATGGACCGTTCTCATGGGCCAGAAGCTCCGCATGCGTGCCCTGCTCCAAAACAATACCGTCGCCCATGACGTATATACAATCGGCATCCTTGATTGTAGACAACCGGTGAGCGATTGTGATCGTCGTGCGACCAGCAGCAGCCTTGTCCAACGCATCTTGCACGATTCCTTCCGACTGCGTATCGAGAGCGGACGTTGCTTCGTCAAGGAGCAAGATTCGAGGATCCGAAACGATAGCACGCGCAATCGCTACACGCTGCTTCTGACCACCCGATAGAAGGAATCCACGTTCGCCGACCATGGTGTCGTAGCCTTGGGGCAACTTGCTGATGAAGCCATCTGCGTTAGCCTTGATACACGCCTCTTTGATGAGCTTGAATTTCTCTTCCTCGGCGAGATGCTCGTAAGGGGTGTTAATTAAACCATGAGCAACGTTCCCTTTGATCGTGGTCGCGAAAAAAGGGTAGGTTCCTGAGAGACAAGACCAATCTGCGACCGTAACCATTTAATGTTGAGGTCACGGACGTCAACGCCGTCAAGCTTGACAGATCCACTGAGAGGATCGTAGAACCGTTCGATGAGAGCAATGATGGTGGATTTTCCCGAACCAGAGGCACCGACAAGGGCGGCAGTCTTTCCAGCGGGGAATGAAATGTTGAGGGTTTTGACGATAGGGACATCGGGACGAGAGGGGTAGCTGAACTCAACATCCTCCAAAGTGATCTCGCCTTCGATCTTCTCGGGATTGAGACCGTCAGGACTCGAAGAATCGATGGAAGGAATGCGCTCAATGGTAGCGAACAGCTTCGCGGCAGCACCCCGTCCATTTGTAATGGCTTTGTAACAAATTAGGAACTAACACTTCCCCAGAGAGAACAGTCCGAACCTTGCATCTCCGGTGCCACCATGGCGAGAGACATAGCGCCGATCAAGATAGCCAGGAACACATTGACGACCTCACCAGCAGTTGCTAATAACATAATATCAGCCACTGGGGTTGGTTTGATCCTCACGAAGGATGGAGCTCACCATGACCCTCGTTAATCAATGTCGTACCGAATTGGAAAGCTGGAGATAACATCAGGAACAAGTCGAAGGACGGGGGAATCTACTTACCCAATCCATAAGAGGCATAGATGACGAAGAAGAAAACACCAAATCCAGCACCATTGAACAGTGTCGCTTTCATATCAACAGTGCGGGCCGCCGCAATGTGCACGTCGTACAGTCTGCTCAAGATTGTCTGCGTTCCGAAAGCGTGGGCGGTGCGGACTGTGGAGATGACCTCCTCGGCAAGTGTACCACTGTCCGCAATGTGCTTCAAAGAAAGCCTACGGTCGAAATCAGGTTATATTAATCAAGGAAGAGACATGCGGAAATGCTCACTGCATGTATTTGGATACAAAATTGTTCATAACGCCTCCAGCGATGGCAAGGCAAGGAACGATGGACGACATAGCTAGCGCCAGTCTCCAATTTCGAACATATGCAAGCAAAAAGCCCGCAAAGAAGGCGCCTATGAAGTTGACCGCTAGGGCCACCTTCTCCGACATGCCTTGTTGGATGAGATCTGCAGAATTGTGTCACAGACAGTAGCTTCGACAAGAACACAATGGCCTACGTGTATCTGTCTGAATGCGAGTGGCAACTTCACCAGCGCCGACATTGTCAAAGCGTGAGTGGCCCTTTTGAAGCGCGAATGGCCCGCTCGAGGTGTTGATGGTCAATTCGAAGCGCCAATGACCTGTCCAAAGCGTGAGCGGCTGTTCGGGGCGTGACTGACCTTTTTGAAGCACAAGTGGCCCGTTCGAGGCACAAGTGGACTGTTTTGAAGTGCGAGTGGTCCTTTAGAAGCGCGAATAGCCCTTTCAAAGAGTGAGCTGCCTGTTTCAAGCGCAAGTCGTCCATTTGAGGTGCAAACAGCTCGTCCGAAGCACAAGTGGCCAATTTGAGATGTCGGTGACCCATTGGAGTGCCAGGTAAGGCGTCTGATGGGAGAGCGGCCTGTTTGGGGTGTGAACGACCTCAGGCTGTTCGAGGCGTGAATGCCCATTTCAATTGGGTGTCAGTGGCCCATTCCGGGTGTGAGCGACCCGTTTTGGTGCTGGGTAAGGTGTCCGGCTCACCTGTGTAGCATTTGGAGGGCAGGAGGATGTTTCGAGTGGGAGTGGTCCACCGTGACTTATTTGCGACGTGGGTGACTTTGCATTTGAGGCGGCACATCCGAGTCCGCATTCAAACAGACTGATCTTGAGGTGGCGCATTTATTTTTGAGACGGGGGGTGTTGACGTCGTGAGATGCATTGATGAAGGCTAAGCCAGGAGTTGGCAACGTTGAGTATCTGGAAAGTCGAATATTCACGTGACCGAAATGATTGAAATTTTGACAAGTCCGCACCATTAGGATAATATGCTACACTTATATTACTATGTTATCTAACTACTACGTACAGTAACACGAGCTGTTGGCACCTGTCGAGGGCTGTCGGCACCTGTCGAGGGGCTGTCGGCACCTGTCGAGGGGCTGTCGGCACCTGTGTCGTCCGCCGGATTCTGTGAGGCCTAAATTTAGCAATGGGATCTGTAAGAAGCTGTCACTGCCCTGTCGCATACCTGTGATGTGCTGTAAGCGCTGTAAATGCTGTAAAATGCTGTCATTTGTGATCAAATCTGTGACGAAATTTGGGTTTTGCTGATGCTTTCATGAATCGGGGGGGAAGCTTGTATATATGGCGCTAAGATTTGGGCATGTCGGCGTAGATAGACGAGGAATGCGTCACTTGCCCAGCGGCCTTTCACTTTGACGACGTCGAAGGGTACATTGCGAAGTAGGTATTCGAGAGTTGATCCAATGCGAATGCCGTGGCCTTGGAGGGGCTTGATGCCGGCTTTCTTTGCGGCGAAGGATATCATGCTAATGAATTTTGATTTCGTTAGGGGTCGATAACCTCCCTTGTGTTTGTACACGAAAAGATGACTGTCGGCGGGGGGATTATTTACTTCGATGTGATGCTGCAAGGCGGCCTGAGGGTCTGAAGGGCCATGTTGTGGTGCCCAGCTGACATCTTCCCCAAGTATGGCTGATTTGGTTCTTGGGAGGCGAAAGTTTGTTGCTGGCAATCCTTGCCGGTCTTCCTCGTGCCTGACGTCAGAGGGCTTGACATGAAGAGCCGGGTCGAAGGCATCCAGACGTGGTACCGTAAATTCGCCAACTCACGCTGTGCACCAGAAGGTGGTGGTCAGGCATGCAAAGACTGCTGCGTCAACTGGGTTGGTTAAATTGAGGTGGTTTCGCAATGTGCTGATGGTGTCGATTGTGTACGGGTCGCGGGGTTTTCGCTTGGAAGAGGTGGGAGCTAGGGTGACAGCAGCTTTCAGCAACGCAACGATTTCGGTGTCGTTGTGGGACCATTCGAGTCTGTGCATGATGTGCCATGTACGGACGCCTTGCAGGTAGTTGGAGACCGTGTTCCCAGAGTATTGGCCAGCGAGGCAGGATATGAATAGGGAAATTAGCTCCGAGCTGGCGGGGGCGTGGTCATGCTCGGGGATTGATTTGGCGTCGCAGAAAACGTGGAACACTAGTAGTCCAGAGCCATATGACTCTTTGGTGCTCTCAGCCCAGGCGTGCGCAATGATGTCTTTGATCCGATTCAGGTCAGAGTCTTGAAGCGCTGTCTGACTCCCTTGGGGGTCAGGCGCTGTCGTGCGATGAGTTGCTGTGGGCTTCCACATCTTAAGTCGGTCTCTGGCTGCACAGGCAGGGCGGGAAGGGGAGGGTATAGGGGTTAGGCCAGCGGGGTATGCTGCGGAAAATGTGTTAGTGGGGAGCGCATGTTTCGGGCGTGGTACGAGGGTTGGGGGTCTCAATAAGACTTACTGAACTTTCGGGAGCTTGGGGGCATTGTTGACTCTGGGTTGGAGCCTGTGGCCACTCTAGACGTCAAGGGGGTAGTTCCAGCACTGGCCTTGAGCAAGTGCTGGACCTGAAAGCGATTGGGTCGAGTCGACGGGGGCAGGGCTACTGCTGGAAGGCTGGTTCGGGTGGGCGTCTTCGATGAAGGGGAGCAATTCTGGAGGGATTGGGATGTTTGGGAGGATGGAACGTAGGGGGGGATACAGACCTCTGGACGGGGAGTCGGCTGGGTTGAGCTTGCTTGGGACGTAGCACGAGATGATGATGGTGTCTGTTTTGGATAAGGTGGCATGTATGCGCTTGAAGACTTCGTTTGTTGGCTTGTTCCGGCTCGAACCTTTCCACCAGCCCTCGACGACTCCACGGTTGTCTCCGTAAATTTTGAAATGAAGGTGGGGGGACTCGGTCTGTAAGATTGCTCGGACGAGTAGCTCGAAGCCAACTGCTTCGGCCCAACCAATGTCACGACCGTTTTGCTTCCATCCATGCCGGAGAAGCCATGCGCGCCATCTGCCGTTGAGAGAAATCCCAATACCGACTCCGGAACTGGCATCTGAGTAGGCTTGGAGGTCATGGATTGGGGTGGGACTAGGAATGGGACAGCGAATCAGGTGGTGGGGAGAGAGGATGGTCTTCCACCACGAGAGGTCCTCAGGTGTGCCTCGAGGTGGGGTGCGTGGCATGAATGGCGCGTCGCCAAAAATGGAAAGCATTCCCTCGAGATTCATTAGGTAAGCACGACCAGCTGGGACGATATGGCATGTATGGAGTAGCTTCCCATACAGCTTTTGTACTTCGTCTAGTCTGTGAGTACGGTTGGACTCCCATTCGAGAATTGCATTCAAATATTTCTCTTGCTTGGACTCTGAGAGTTGGACGGTGCGTTTGTCTAAGTCCCAGACAAAGCCAATGAACGAAGGGGTTGAGGAGAAAGGTACATCTTTCGACGTCTCCCATGGGATGCCTAGGGTTTCGGATAGACGGTTTATGTCACTCATGCCATACGTGAAGTCCAGGTCCTCTGCTGCGTGAGGGGAAATGATCGAGTGGTCATGCAGGGGGTGGCTGACGTCTTCGTCAAATTCTTGGGGCGTGTCATCTGGCGATGGGGCTCCTTGGTACCATTTTCGTCTGCCATCTATGATGCAGCCGCCGTTTGACCTAATTTCTGCGGCCCATAGCTCGCGTTGGGCATTGTACTGAGGAAGGTACTTTGCTCGCATTCGGAAAAAAATGTGGTCGTCGACCCACCTAGATAGGGGACCTATTCCGGATGCTCGGAAGATGTCAGCGCCCGCACCTGCCAGCTCGCCGTAGATGCCTGCTGAGGGAGCGAAGCCGAAACAGAGACAGGTGTCTACTGCAAATGAGTGGTCCGAGAGACGGACAACTGTGCCAGGCCATTGGGTGTGGTGTATTGGGACGGTGCGGTAGGCTTCGGCTACGTCCCTGATTGCTGCCTGGGAGCCTGGGGGGAGGTGAGCAATGAGCAAGCAGATGGTGGGGAATGTGCCGTATGTACAGGGAATAAGTCGGGATTAACTAGGGAGTTGATCGAGGGAATTGGGGATAGTGGGAGTGGGGGAACGATAAGTCCTGAATTAGACGGAATTTACCAGGCCTGCCCGGTTTCGGAATGAGTGATAGCAGGGCTGATTGGAATGGGCCTAAGACCTCTTCTATCTCGGCCCTTGAGTAGGGGCCGAGGTATCGTCCCGCGCGATATCTCAAGGTTTATAATATTTGTGAAGACTTCGGCGTGTTCTATGATGGAGGTACTATTAGGGGGTGTAAACGTCTGCGTAATAGGTGGGATTCTCCCGCTGAAACCGTGCTGCAGATCATGGGGAATGTTAGGGTATGTAGCTATTAGACTGGTGGCGGTGAGTATATGCAACCACGCTGAGTGGGAGTAGGGAGTGAGCGCCTTAGAGCTTCAGGCCTCGAGGGCAGGTCTGAGCGCCGTGCGACTTGTCTCCACAGCCCGAGCATTCATGCTTGGAGGTGTGCGAAGTGGATTGACATCCGTTAGGACGCTGCCAGTCGAAGCAGAGGACGATACCTTTTGAGTTGATGATTCGTCCGTCTGTGCTGCGCTTGCAGGGGGCTTCGGAGCCATCCCAGAGGGTGCTAGAGGTGCATGCTTTGATGTTGTGGGGGAAGCGGCCAAGGCAGATGGCACAGGCAGAACGGCCCTGCTTGCCTGCACTGCCAGAGAAATCGTGTCGTTTCTGTTTGTCTGATGAGGAAGCGGATGGCTGGCCCGCTTTGTTTGGTGAGCGTCGGGAGGGCGATTGCGAGCGGCATGTGCTATGTTGTCGCAACGAGCCTGGGCGCCTGTCATCGGAACGAGTAGGTTGGGTACGTTGTTGACGATGTTGCCTTGCAGGAGATGGGGGGGCAGCGTTCTCCAACTGTAGTTGGTGAATGAGATAGTAGGAGCGGGAGCACGTCCGCACAAAAGGTGGGGATAGCACATCCGCAAACAGCGGGGACAGCACATCCGCGAACAGCGGGGACAGCACATCCGCAAGCAGCGGGGACAGCACATCCGCAATGCGGGGATAGCGAGAGTGATTGACAGCAGGATCCCAAACGGAATTACGATTAATGGTTATTTGTGAAAAGATATAATGTCAGTTGGTTTCTTTATCGCTGAAGAGGAGGGGTGACTTGCCTTGTGAAGCACATCGTCGCGCCTCTGATCTACAACGTCTTCGTTGAGTGTGTTCATTAGGTTGTCATTGATTCTTGAGATGTTAAAGGCAGTGCCTCGCTTTAGATCGTCGTGCCATAGGCGACGGACCTGATGTGCATAGAGCAGCATTACTGCATCGCCATGTCGGCGGTTGCGGATGGGATGATTCTCGAGATGCCAGAAGAATTCTGCTAGAGCATTGATATGTTTCTTTGGCCAGCTCGCGCGTTCAATGTGGACTAGAAAGCTGTTCTTCACACGGAAGAAATCTGATATAGGTAGATCACAATCATTTATTACGTTGCAGGACTGCCTGAGAGCAGCAACTGGCCGCATGGTCAAGATGTCGTCGACTTTTGAGATGCCAAACGTATCCTCCATGGTGGAGGTGCTAGTCTTCGCTGCGTCCTTACATCCCTCGGGTGAGAAATACCAGAGTTCTACGAATTCAAAGTTTTTTAGCTTCAAGATTGCGTACTGTGAGGGACGTGGGGTGATAACATCTCCGACTTCGACGTCGTCGTCAAAATCGCTTATCTTGGGCTTTTTCTTCTCTACCTCTAGCCTCTCCTTCTCGACCTCGACTTCTAAGAGACGTTGAGCTTCTCTCTCGCGATCTAAGCGAGCTTCTTCAGCTGCAGCCGTTAGCATGGCTGCTTCGCGTTGATCGGCGTTCCATAGGTCCACACGTTGGTTGTGTTCCGCAGTCCACATTTGGATCAAGTTGTCGAGTACTTGCTGCTCGTTCTCCATGGTAGGCAGTAAGGCTTCACGTATTGGTCGGAAAAACTCTGAGGCGAAATCTGGGCATGCTTCATTGGAAGGATCTACCATTGCGAAGTGTAATCCGTGGGGATCGCGTCTGAATTGGCTTTCGGAGGTGTTACGGGGAAGACGAATGTCGATGGTGAAGTGTTTTTAAAGAAAAGAAAGAACGAGCAGTGGAGGGCTCGTGCAGGACGAGCGGGATTGCGAGCGACAATGGCGGTACGAAAAGGAAAAGCTGCCGTACCGCTTCTGTTGCTCGCTCAAAGAACTAACTCTTTGACTCCGCTCGTGCCTCGTTACGTCAGAGAGCGGCCCGTGTGTCAACTTAGATTGTACTATTCATGTATACTTCACTTGAACTGCCATGAGCAACATTACTCTGTCCAACATCGAAAGTGTTCTCGGTGCC
>MU124193.1:0-10537 GCA_014904935.1 Melanogaster broomeanus
CAAAGTTAGGAGAGCAACTAGAGGACGATCCAAGGTTAAGAATTAAATAATAATAGTTGGGGCCAAAAGCAAGAATGCGCTTGTGGCGGTACACACTGATGCATAGCCCGGTTGAGTCCCAAGCATGGAGGGGACACGTCCAGCGAACGAGCAAATGGTGAGAATTAGTTCTCATTTCCATGGATGAGGAATGAAACTCGTAACAGTCAGTATCAAATGCAAAACAAAGCCTTCACGAAGCCAAATTTCCAAAAGCGCTCTGACTATTGAACCAGACGAGGAAGCCCGCTGGCGTGACGGGAAGGGTACTATGGACAATTGATGATGGGTACATGCATGCACGAACGAGAGCCAAGAGGGAGTGAAGCCACAGCGTAGTCCCCGCAAGTCCCGCAACGAGTAAGCTGGCACGCGGAGGATACTTCTAGCACGACGAACGGGCACGGGGACTTCACGCACTTTGCCGTGCATTGTCAGATTGGCGGATCGGTGAGCGTGTCAGCGCCATCTAATGCGAGTACCTTTGAGTCGTCGTATATATCAATAGGTGCGGGTACGGAGTCGGCTTTGCCAGGCACGAAGTTACTTGTGCGGAACCACAGGAAAGATTCAGCTCTCCAGGCTCGAATGTGCATTGAGGCATGGACTGGATAGTGAAGGTTGACTGGAGTCGAAGTATAGTACGTTATACGTACCTCTCAGTGGGACGGCTGATGTATGGCACGAACACCATGATGCGGATACAGAGATCCTCATAGGCAGTAGAAGTACACAACCAGCAAATCAGATTTGATACGGAGAACAGCAAAACAATGAACCCGGCAAAGAGATGAATGCAAGGAACGCACGGGCATCATACTCCTCCTTGCTGACTCAGGGCACTCAGACTCGTCGAGGTGGCTTGTCGTCCGAGTAAAATCGCGCAAAATTAGAATCAGCTTCCTTCAGGATCGCTGGAGGAAGTGGAGGAACGGAATGGGAAAGTGGATGGACCAGCATTCGATGTAGAGCGCGGCGGCTCTGGCGAACGACGACGAGCGACCTGCCTCCACAACCGACAAACCTGATTGAGTGAATTAGCACCAGTGTGATTAGAAGGGTTCAAGTGCAGAAGAGTCCGTACCTGAATGCTTTTGACGTTTTCGATGGTTCACGGGACGTGTGGCTGATATCCCGCAACTCCTTTATCTCCCTCTGAAGCCTATCCATATCCGCATCTGCTTCTGCCTCGTCTCGTGAAACTGTCGGTGGATCACTTCGGATCTGCTCTTGGAGTTGTAAAGTAGCACGTTGGGATCGGGCCCATCCGCCTCGCTGTTGTCCTCGACGTGTTCGGGAATTGCCTCGTCAGCGTGAGGGATGGTTGGGAGGCCGCCTTGGCCGTGGTCCCATTGCGGATCCTGGTGGTGTGGTGGATGTATATCGTGATCTTCTCCAGCATTCGATGTAGAGGAAGGGCTCTGCGAACGACGACGAGGCATCTGCCTCCACAACTGACGGAATGAATGAGCATAAGTGTGATCGCCTGTGAGAGTGTGGTTCCTACCTGAATGCGTTCGACGTTCCAGTGATTCACGAGGCTTGTGGCTATATCGCAACTCCTTCTCTAGCATATTCACCCCTCGTCTCCCGCCTTGTGGAGTTGTTGGTGGAGCTGGTCGTTCTGCGCTTGGAGCTGCAATATGTCACGTCCAGGAGCGGCCCTGCCCACCCGACTGTCCCCGAGGTGCTCAAATGTCGCCTCGTCAGGGGACGCGCGACCTTTCTGCATGCGAGCGGCCTTCTTCGTCGCGTGTCTGACCCTCCTCTTGTCCTCTTTCTGCTGCTGCTCAGCCTCGATCACTCCAGGAGACTTCTTCTTCCATGGACGGAACCGCTCGCGATCCGGACGTGGCCCGCCGCAGAAATAGTCGAGACACTTGCCACAGCCGTCCATGTCGTTCCAACTGTCGTCGGAGCCCGCGTTAGATTGAACGAAGCTGGAAGCACGTCCTTCAGAAGCGGGCTTAGAGGAAGTGGAAGGACCGGCTTGAGGAGTGGATGGGCCAGCTTTGGGTAGAGCATCTGGGGGTTTTGCGTGAGATGAGGAGGGACCTGCCACGGCATTTGAAGGATCTAATGGCGAGAAGAAGTATTAATGACAGCTTGGGTGAGACGAGTGATATAGAAGGGATAGGTTCGTACCTGTGTGCCTCTGGGGTTGTGGTGGTTCATGAGACTTGCGGTGTTTATTCGCCTTCCTGCGTTTTCTCACGCTCTTGGCGACTACGACCCGCTGAATAAATCGACTAAATGTCAGACGATGACGGGACGACGTGAACGAGAAATATTACCTGTGTGAGCTGAGCGGCTGCTACCGGAGTACGGACTGGGGATTTCCAGAAACGCCACTCTTGTGAAGTTGGCCCACCTTCCATGGCTCGTTGTGTAGGAGACGACGGCGAGTGGCGAGTGACTATCCCATGCAGCACGCGTGTTACCATCGGTGCTGGGCGAACGAGAGGTCGAGAGGTCGGGCCAGTGGATAACTACAACCATGAGTTAGACCCCACGACGACGACTTTTACATAGTGTAAGCGTACATCACGGAGGTCAAGTTCATCTTGGGCATGGATATTCAAGAGACCCTTGGGAGCGGGCACAGCTGGGAGCTAAGGGAGATAATGGTCAGAGCGGCGGGTGCGAAACATTTGGGATAACGCACGTCCAGTAATGAATCATACACCTGCGACCACGAACAAAGTGAGGAATTGGATTGGAACACAGATGCATGCGGTAATCACCTCTTTTTGACTTTTGTCCCACCAGGGAACACGCCATATGGATAATGTTCCGTCGAATTCTCCGACTGCCACAAATTCACCAGAGGGGGAGAAAGTGACTGCGCATGTCCAGGAATCGTGCAGCAGCGGCTGATCGATTGGGTGACCAGAGGAATCCCAGAAACGAACAGTCCGATCGAGTGATGCGCTGGCGATTTCTGTGCCGTCTGGGGAGAGCGAAAGGGAGCTCACTCCGTAAGTGTGACCCGTCCAAGGTTCTCCAATTGGTTCACCATTTTTGGAGTTCCAACACCGGATGTCATTATTAATATTGTCTTCCAAGAAGCCGTGGCCCGAGAAGAGCTGAGTGCCATCGAGGGACCAGATGGCGGAGCTGGTGTATTTATAGTGCATGGGACCGAGGATGAGTTCGCCACTCCCGACGTCGAACACTCGCAATCCGTTATCGTCACGGTAACTGCACGAAGCCAGCTTCTCCCCGTTTGGAGAGAAGCTGAGTGACTGCACATTGCTTCCGCCCTCAAGGGAATGTTTGATTGGACCGCCCTCCTTCATTTCCCTAACGAAGATGTTACCTGTGCCATCGCCGTTCGCAACGAATTGACCATCTGGTGATATGGCAATGCAGGTGATTCCGCCTGGGCCACTTTCCCATTCTTCAATACACTCCTGCGTCTCCACGTCCCACACTTTGATTCTCTGATCCCCGCCACCGCTCAGCATCCTCTTTCCGTCTCTCGTGATTGCGAGACCCCAGCCATCGCGCTCGATTGATCTCCCTTCTTGCTCGCCATTCTCCACATTCCATAATTTAATTGTCCCGTTACGCGAGCGCGTAACGACTCGTTCTCCCCCAGGGAGGTACGCTATTTCCAGAATGCCCTTTTTATGCGCTGATATCGTCATTAGAGGCTTTGGAATCAGGTCGATAGACGTGTCCGACGTGCGGGACATCGCTGGGAGAATAAACAGTCACAGTGGCCGGACTTCGTGAGTCGAAGAGCGTAGGAGTGTGTATGCGAGAGACATGCAGAACACTCAACTGCAAATGGTGGCGACGGCACGAGGTCAGTGACCCGGCAGTGTCCGCCGCTGTAGTGCCCTCCATTTAGCGCCCGTCAAACGCGAATACGATTGGAACTCCTAAGTACTTTAAACTGCATGATCACCACTCTGTGTTGTGACGGCCCAATGTCAGCAGGGCAGCCCTCCCCACGCAAGATGAAGATTTTCCAGCGATTGAAGAGTCGTTTCGTGACAGTGTCATTACTGTTCGTGTAAGTCGACCACTTCAAAACCCAGTGTATGATGCTCATCATATGCGCAGCTTGGTCGCGTCGATGGCAGTGCATGGATTCCTACAAGTTTTTTCTCGACATTTGGTTGCCAATCAAAGCGGGGAGTGTCTTGCTTTCTGCGCATCTGATTCTATGACTAGCTGCACCGTACGGCACGTCCTTCCCTTCTTCCTCCAGAAGGTCGTTCCGAAGACCGACCTCGAAGCCTGAACAATGTTCACAACGTTCACCAACTCTAATCGAATTATCCATGAGAGATGGCCCCCGTTACGAGTAAGTGCCTTTCAATGCTAGTACCATCTCGTACTTACCCTCATACTACACCGAACATGACCCCCAATGCCCGAAGCCGGAACCAAGGTACACAAGTCCAACTAAGCTTACTCAGTGCCACATCTAGAATAATGTGTGTCACCTTCTGCAGTGTTTATCATGGGGAGCGGACTAGGTACCGCGTCGACGTAAGTGAGTCAAAACAACTACCAGCGCAGTCTCTATCTGAGACGAGAGGACTAAGTTCGAACGAGGTCGCAAGCATGAACGAGCGAGAGCGATCGAGAAGCAGGGCACAACACAAGCCAAGGCTATGCAGGTCACCCGGGCCTAAACCTAAAAGTCCCCAGTCCACGCCCGTCTTCCGCATCGACCCAAGTATATTTGAGCACGTAGCGACACCTTCCTGCTCTGGGACGTACGACGCTGCAGGTCCACCGCAAAGCCTACCTCAATACCGCCTTCAGCAATCATGCCCACTCCACGATTCGTGATCGAAGTTCATCGAACCCGTCAGACATTACTTTGATATGGCGGATGGATCATGTAGCATTCTATTTCACTTTCTTCTCTCCTACATAGAAGACCTGACCCCCCCCCCCCCCGGGTGTGCACCACGAAATTCGATTACCTATTGGTAACAATCTTTTTCCGGAAGAAGTAGCGATAGATACACGAATTCCGATGACGTAACCGGTACATTTTGGTGACTTCAGGCGCTGGTCCAGCGCCACATCATCAGTCTCTGTCTATTCTGGCTGTCCAAACCTGCCCGTTCAGTTCATATCCCAGCTCGCCATCATAGACGTCCCTGTCATCTGTTTATCTCTCTCGTCCATCATCTCGTCCCATTTTGTGATCAGCTCTCCCGTAAGCACGACATATCTCATCTGCGGATTGTTCCTCCTTCAATTTGACGTCGCAAAACCCTTCTGTTCGATGTACAACGTTTCTATTTCCTATGTCTATCCGCCTCGCTCAACAGATGAGGTAAACAGGAAAGCGTTGACCTTGACGATGTCTGCAGATCACACCCTCGACGTTGCCCTCAAGTCGGGCGACAACTACCATTGGAAGCCTACCAACAAACGATGGAGGTGCTGGGCAATCATTCACCATTGTATGCATCCTGCCGCATTCGAGAAACCCCCGTTAGTGTAGATTGAGAGCACGGGCGTCCAGCTTCGACTTCTAATCATTGCTGAACTTATTCACGCTTTGTTTGGAGAACGGGTGTACAATACTTAGTCCAGCACCGTGGACATGGTGTTCTCTTCGCGCGCCTCGGTCGTGTTCAAGACAGAAACGTCTGTATCTTTTGGTGACGTTCGTCTTAGTATTCCGCGTCACACGGTCTTGCTACATCTTGCGTAGCCCGGACCCCCCTTCTCTCTGTTTAGCCCATTCCCACCGGGGCACCAAAGGCCCTGATCCGCAGCTCCCATCGTGTTAACGGCTCGGTTGAGTTATCCTTGCACACTTTCGTGCACCTCTCTACGTTGGCCAGCGCGGTGAGTCATTGTGTGCCCGCCTCGTGGATCGTTTTTACTTCCCACTCCATGATGCTCTTGTTAAATTGCGCCTAACGAAGGCACGTGGAACGGCCATGGGTACGGCAAAAGTTAGGAGAGCAACTAGAGGACGATCAAGTGTTTAAGAATAAATATAATAATTTGGGGCAAAAGCAAAGGGAATGCGCTGTGGCGGTACACACTGATGCATAGCTCCGGTTGGATCCAAGCATGGAGGGGAACGTCCAGCGAACGGAGCAAATTGGTGAGAATTAGTCTCATTTCCAGGATGAGGAATGAAACTCGTAACATTCAGTATCAAATGCAAAACAAAGCCTTCACGAAGTCAAATTCCAAAAAGCGCCTCTGACTATTGAACCAGACGAGGAAGCCGCTGGCGTGACGGGAAGGGTACTATGACAATTGAGATGGGTACATGATGCAACGAACGAGCAAGTAGGAGTGAGCACAGCGTTAGTCCCCGCAATCCCGCAACGAGTAAGCTGGCACGCGGAGATACTTCTAGCACGACGAAACGGGCACGGGACTTCACGAGCTTTGCCGTGCGATTGTCCAGATTGGCGGATCGGTGAGCGGTCAGCGCCATTCTAAGCGGTCCTTTGATCGTCGATATATCAATAGGTGCGGGGTACGGAGTCGGCTTTGCCAGTCACGGGAATTTACTTGTGCGGAACCACAGGAAAGATCAGCTCTCCAGGCTCGAATGTGCATGTGAGGCATGGACTGGGATAGTGAAGGTTGATGGAGTCGAGTATAGTACGTTATATCGTACCTCCCAGTGGGACGGTGATGTACTGGCACACGAACACCATGATGCGGATACAGAGATCCTCATAGGCAGTTAGAAGTACACACCAGCAATATCAGATTTGATACGGACGAACAGCAAAAACAATGAACCCGGCAAAGGATGAATGCAAGAACGCACGGGCACATATCTCCTCCCTTGCTGACTCAGGCATTCAGACTGTCGAGGTGGTTGTCGTAGTAAAATCGCGCAAAATTAGATCAGCTTCCTTCAGGATCGCTGGAGGAAGTGGAGGAACGGAATGGGAAAGTGGATGGACCAGCATTCGATGGTAGAGCGCGCGCTCTGCGAACGACGACGAGCGACCTGGCCTACAACCGAAAACCTGATTGAGTGAATTACACCAGTGTGATTAGAGGGTTCAAGTGCAGAAGAGTCCGTACCTGAATGCTTTTGACGTTTCGATGGTTCACGGGACGTGTGGCTGATATCCCGAACTCCTTTATCTCCCTCTGAAGCCTATCCATATCCGCATCTGCCTTCTGCCTCGTCTCGTGAAACTGTCGGTGGATCACTTCGATCTGCTCTTGGAGTTGTAAAGTAGCACTTTTGGGGATCGGGCCCACCCGCCTCGCTGTTGTCCTCGACGTGTTCGGGAATTGCCTCGTCAGCGTGAGGGAGGGTGGGAGGCCGCCTTGGCGTGGTCCCATTGCGGTCCTGGTGTTGTGGATGTATATCGTGATCTTCTCCAGCATTCGATGTAGAGGAGGGCTCTGCGAACGACGACGAGGCATCTGCCTCCACAACTGACGGAATGAATGAGCATAAGTGTGATCGCCTGTGAGAGTGTTGTTCCTACCTGAATGCGTTCGACGTTCCAGTGATTCACGAGGCTTGTGGCTATATCGCAACTCCTTCTCTAGCATATTCACCTCGTCTCCGCCTTGTGGAGTTGTTGGTGGAGCTGGTCGTTCTGCGCTTGGAGCTGCAATATGTCACGTCCAGGAGCGGCCCTGCCCACCCGACTGTCCCCGAGGTGCTCAAATGTCGCCTCGTCAGGGGCGCGCGACCTTTCTGCATGCGAGCGGCCTTCTTCGTCGCGTGTCTGACCCTCCCTCTTGTCCTCTTTTGCTGCTGCTCAGCTCTTACACTCCAGGAGACTTCTTCTTCCATGGACGGAACCGCTCGCGATCCGGACGTGGCCCGCCGCAGAAATAGTCGAGACACTTGCCACAGCCGTCCATGTCGTTCCAACTGTCGTCGGAGCCCGCGTTAGATTGAACGAAGCTGGAAGCACGTCCTTCAGAAGCGGGGCTTAGAGGAAGTGGAAGGACCGGCTTGAGGAGTGGATGGCCAGCTTTGGGTAGAGCATCTGGGGGTTTGCGTGAGATGAGGAGGGACCTGCCACGGCATTTGAAGGATCTAATGGCGAGAAGAAGTATTAATGACAGCTTGGGTGAGACGAGTGATATAGAAGGGATAGGTTCGTACCTGTGTGCCTCTGGGGTTGTGGTGGTTCATGAGACTTGCGGTGTTTATTCGCCTTCCTGCGTTTTCTCACCGTCTTGGCGACTACGACCCTGAATAGAAAGGATGAAATTTGGTTAACTGGTCTAAACTGAAACCTATAAAACGGCCATCACCCATGGCCTACTATGTCTAACAAGAACGACAGATATCATACCTACAGCAACTTCAAACATCTTTGGTGCTCTTAAACGTTTGTGGCATTCTCGCTCATCCCATGCTGCGGGTGCTAATGTCCTCGTACCACTCATAGGTTAGCTCGATACAACCATGAGTTTTGATTCCTTCCAACAAGTGTTCAGCCTTTCCCTCTGTTCAAACATCGTCAATGACCAGAAAGGTACCGAAGATACCCTCCAACAGGCGCTTCAAGGCGCTCTTGCCCACCAGCTGCCGACATACGGCGACTGGACTACCGTCTGGGGCCCTGTCGTGTGGAAGTTCAAGCCCGCTGACGCAGACACGGGTCCTGACAACTCGTGGTTCGTGGCGTACAATCCAAGTCTCACCTACGCAGACGGGTCCACCTACCCTTCTTATGTCGTTGCCGTCGCCGGCACTCCCACCTACTCCAGCTATGCATGGATCCAAGAGAACTTCGCAGTAGATTCGGTAGTCAACTTTGTTACTTGGGTAAGGGATGGGATTACCAACCCGCCCGAGCGAGTTATGCCCAAGGATATTGTGGCGGGAACCCCGTACGCCGCAATGGGCATAGCGAAGGCGGTCCATAACTTGCTCACGAAGCCTGCCCCTTCGGGCTCGGCTTCAGCTGGCACAACATTAATAGACTTCCTCGCCAATATCCCGGATGGCACCCGAATCGTGTTCGCCGGGCACAGTCTCGGTGGAGCTCTGTCATCCACTCTCGCTCTCTCCCTCGTCAACTCGGGCACAATTCCCAAATCATCAGCGTTGACGTACACATCCGCTGGTCCGAGTCCAGGGAACAGAGCTTTCGCAGACCTCTATGCTTCCACATTCCCCGCACAGCGTTTCCCGGGATCTGAGGCAGGAGGTTATCAAGTTTGGAACCTCAACGTCGTCAACTCGAAAGACATCGTCCCTCAAGCGTGGTGCGCAATCAAGGCGCTGTCACCCGACCAGAACCTGGACAACATCCCTACTATCTTTGGCCTCCCAGCACTCCTACTTATCCAGGGTATCACCCTCTTGCTCAAGATCCAGGCGTTCAGATCAGGCGCCATCTATATCCCCCTGCAGAGTCACATTGTTCCTGGATTCCCCCCCCAAGCGCCTCCCGCGAACCTGCAAGAGTTCCTGACCATCGCTGTTCAACAGCACAACATGTTTTACGTCGGACTGTTTGGCGTGCCGATACCGGCCTTCCCTGAATCCGAGCGGGCTTCATTGGGATTGGTGAGGAAGACGAAGGAAGAGCAGCGGTACGAATATCCTATCATCGGCAACTTCGAGTACGCCGCCGAAAATCCCCAGGAGACTCAGAATGCGGTTGAAGAACTGGAGGGTACTCCCGAAGCAAAAGAGGTTGGGGGTCTTTGAGGATTTTACTATGATTCGCTGTGGCGTCGACATACTGGTCCCAAAGTTACTTGTAGGCACAGATTGTACGTGTACGAATATCGAGTTTCGTGTTTGAATTTCAGTCAATGTCACGGTCGTAGACGTCCAGAAGAGCTCGTCTATATAACGCTCTTGCGGAATGAAAACATGCCTCGTACGTCCAGTGCCGGTGCGCCGCTGTGACAAGGCCGCTTGCGTGCCTTGACTAATAAATTCATAACCCTTGGTACATTTCACAATCGTAAGTGAAATAGAAGCACGAGTGTAAAGGTGGCTTTTACGCGCTCATTGAATCCAATTGACCCCAAGTTGTACTTTCCTTCTCCGTACGAATCCACTTGGCGCCCCTGTGCAAGCCCCCGAGGAGCAACACATGCAGGAAGAACACGGAGAAGGTGAGTATCTGATTTGGCTGGTACACATAGGCTTCTCTACACATCCTTGACCACCTACATGACGACTAATCCAGATCGTTACTCTAGGCGCCTCGAGGTAACATGACTCTTCGTAAGGAATATTCTCCCAGCCTTGACGTTTAGGAAGAACAGATCAGTGGCAGGAAGAATGTTCGGGAATTGAATTCCGAGGATACGGATATCATCATCCGTTCACTAAAGGTCAGTGCCTTCCTTGAAGTTGGCCTTAGCTCCTTGTAATCTCCTAATGGTTTCCTAGGCCTTCCTGGGACGTTAATACCTGTTTAACAAAAGAGTTCACGTCTACTCACTCATTGTCATGATCAGGAAATATGAATGCTTCCGGGGTGGCCGAAGTGTGGCAAATTGTCAATGTTTGGCCATGCTTCAACGAGTCACATCATTTCCGACTCTA
>MU124196.1:0-10486 GCA_014904935.1 Melanogaster broomeanus
GGGAGACAATGGAGCAGAACCTTGTCTCGAGGAGGAGGATGGAAGGTCTGGAAGTGTGTTTTGCGGGTCGGCATCATGGAAAGGGGATGGTGTGTGCTGCATTGGAGTTCAGCTCGACGACAGCTTGGGGAAGTTGGAGGCAACAGTGATAATCGAGATTTCCATATATATATACTGCAAGTCATTCATGAAGTCACTATCACATGTAACGGCGTAACGTCACAGAAGAGTCACAGCCCCTCCCCGGTTCTTGTTGAGCCACAAAGAAACACGCTGATAACGCGTGTATCTCATTCATGCAATTTAATACTTGACATTCACTAATCCTTTTTAGCTTGTTCACACAGCCCTCGTTAGTATTTTTTTTCTACCTTCGTCATCGATATTGCACAGCCGACACATCCGGGTAGCTCTCTCGCCCGCTTTCCTCGCTAACATCCAAGTTGCCAGTCCAAATTATCTAGTGCGCCTACCCTATGTGGCCCTCGCGATCGATTCAGTCCAGGTCCTCTGCTTCCGACATTGCGAGCATGTGAATTCCCGAATATAGCTCAAGCGCTAGCGCTCACCCTTGATACCCCGCAACCGAAGACTCTTCTTGCGATCCCTTCCTCGCATCTGAGCACACTCAAGATCTTGGGACTCCAATGTATCATCCCTTGCGTCATCTGACGCGCCCCAGTCTCACACGCTGGCCATTCCATTTCTAACAGCTGTGTAGGCTGTGGAGTAAGGCTCTCGAATTCTTGTCGTAGCATTCCTATCAGGCATAGGATGGAACATGCCTACAGTGTAACATCCTTACATCCTCCGTTATGCATGGTACCTCCTCCCGATTGCAGGAATGTCCTTGAAACAATAGGCCACTCTCTGACAACGTTGTCACTCAGGGGTAACCGTCCCCGTCCGCGTCTGGGAGGAATGCGTCAAATTAAAGTCGCGCCAGCCACAATCTCCGCGGGCACGCGACTTGCTGTACAGCATGGTGAGGCGGCCCTTTTCCGAATGCTTTTGTTGAGCACAGCTCAAACGACAATGAGCTATTGTCGCGTCATGATGCCGTGCACATACAGTGTATGTGGCAGGTGTGCATGTGGCAGCATGTGACTCACGTCGTCATGATTTTCCCTGGTTCCGTCGCTCCTTGAGCCACCGAATTGAAGCGGTGGGTTTCATCTCCGTTGCGTGAGCGTGTACTAACGTCCTTGAGTGTTTCGCGACACTGATGCGTATCACCATCGATAGCGAGACGAACCAATCACCACACGTCGCCTCCGTCATCCCATCAACTCCGTCATACGTACCTGCACTCTTTAAGCTATAACCTATTGAATTACGGTATGTTCCATCCGCATCATGATCTATATTGGGGAAAGTCTCTCAGACAATAAACTCCTAAGCGAGGACACGGAAGGATATGACATCATTCCGGGGCTCCGGGAGATGAGTCTGTTTGACGTTATTAGATTCTGAAGGTCCTAATAAACTGATGGCAATCATAACCACTGATCGGTCCGTATGTCCCGCTGTCGTATGACGACTGGCTCTGTTTCTAATAATCTTCTTGTGAAGCAACAATCAAATGTCCCCTTGACATATGACAAAATTACGCGATGGTTCAGCTCCGAGTTTTCTTCCTGTGAGTCTGTATATATAGGTATAATATATCGTATATACATATCCACCGGCGGGAATCGCGGAATCCCATCGTGGTGGAGCCACTTGCCAAGATAATCAATATCAACAAATGCGTGTACCCCGAGGTCGGAACAAGTCAATCCTTCGACAGGCCGTTGTCATGTGGACCGTTAGTTCTTGAGTGTTCGATGGAACAAGTTGCCGATGGTGGCTCTCGCATTTTTGTCGGCTCCATGGAAACCACTGGCACGAAGTCCAGATCCTGAGCAGTGCTCCACTGCTCCGAGGTTTTCCAAGGCGTCTACAGTTTACTAGTATAAGCCCTTCGCGAACCCAATCCCAGACCACCGCGATTTAGGAACTCGGTCCGCACCTGTGCGAGGTCTAGTACTTTGGCATACCGAGTACTCATCCCCTCTAGCAACTACTTCAAGGTCATCGATATGCGTCATGTATTCACGTCACTTGACCGTTGTTACATATTCTGAGGCTAGGGGCTCTACATCTGGTTTTCTGTTTGCAATGCTGACGGCTCGCACTCCTTCGCCGAACCATTGCATTCGAGACTTCATGGCCTGAGATGCATGTCGTCGCCTGTCTCGCGTCCTGGTGCTGCAGAATTGATGATCGGGTGTCAACCGCGAAAGGTATATATCATGTTTCTTGTTCAGGGACTTTCGTGTCTATAGTCCAGAGGGGGTCGTTCCGAGTTCAGACTATGTCAACTTGATGGATCTCACAGGGACCCCTATAGGATCTGCTACGGACCACGCAATAGCAACCGTATGTGGAGGAATGATGCCAGGTGCTCACCTGTAACCGCCTAGTTCTTCGAGCATCCGCGTGTGCTTGCTTTCAAGGAGGATTTCCAGACTTGTTGCGTATTTGCCTTGTCGGCATTGGGAGATGGAAGGTGTACACCAGCTTCTGAGTCGTGAGAGACCAGTGGGTGTCTGCATCCGACGCGTCGTCGTCAAGGCCGACCCACTCATGCCATTTGTTAGAATTGAACTTCGGAAAATAACTAGGGCATGAGCTGACACACACCTTCATGATCTCAAGCTTGCTGCTGAAACAGTCCTAAGAGTCCTAAGTTTGGCACCTTCTTAAGCTTCGTGACATTTCGTGGGCTGAGTGGCGAGATGTTATCGAATATACAGAAGGAACGCCATCGGATGTGAGAGTTGAAGTGACGTGCTTGGAAACAACTGGTGTAATGAATCACCCTCGATTACTGCTGAGGAAGAAAATACGATTAGGTAGTAGCAAGGTGACATAGGACATACGTTCCTCCGGAACGTAGGTAAGCTGTAGGCTTACCCCAACAGCCAATAGAGGCTTTCATTGTCCTCGGATGAAATTCTTGGACGCTCGAACACAGATGGTCGCGGAACTAGTCGTTGACCGGCACGAGCTCGGAGCTGGCAGTGATGAAAGGCCGCGACGTGGCTGGTTCCCAAGAAGTTGAAACTGCGCTCTCTCAGCAAGTCAGTTTCCGACAATAGAACCAGACTCTTGACCATGAACCGCGGTGACTCGCTACACCATCGTACAAGGGGTTTGCGTTATACCACAAATCGATTCGTCGTTGGTTTCACCATTTGTACAGTACGCTTGACGGTCGACCGCTGAAACCATCCCAGCTGGTTTGCAAGGTGTATCTTGCCCACCAGAATGCCCGTGCACCGGCAGTGTCATTTCGTTCTTATACCCAGTATAAAAACGATGGCGACTTAACAAGAAGTGTGCTTAAACAACCCTGCGACTCATCTACTGACACAAGCTAACTCTCACTCTCTGGAAGGGCAGTCGGTCCCTTCTAGCAGCGTTTTCATAGCAGCGTGTTTTACACTACCACTACTAGCTCTCACTAACACTGACCGTTACTATTGCCTTCTCAGATAAAATCTGATGCTCTTGTTCCTGCAATACGAATTTGCATGAGCTCTGCAGCCTTAGTGGCCTATATCAACAGATCCATATTGGTGGGTCTAGCAGTAACGTTTGTATCAACTCTTGGTGGTAGCTCACGCTAACGATTTTCCCATTCAGCCCACCCATCTCATATCAACCACGTACCATGGATTTTATCCCGACGCCTCTGGGGCATACGTACCACGACTGGACAAGAATGCATCAGATAAAGCTAAGCCCTCGCCTCAAAACCCCCTCCAGGCGCTAAAAGGGTTTCTTGGACGGCGTCTCCGGATTCACCTTCTTCCCAGATGGTAAGAAAACACTCGGGTCCCAAAACGATGGGAGTTGTACTGCTTATATTATCCAGCTAGCTATAGGAGATTATCAATATGATAAGAAGCCAGCCAGTGCCAGCGCCACATGGCTCTGTCCCGTCACTGTCATGGTATTAGCCCCTCTACACCGTGCTCCGTACTAATACCGTATCCATATTGTAATTGGGGCTGCAATGTCGGGGCAAGCTCACTCGGAAGATTTGCGGAGTCTTCAATTCGGCCGAAGGCGCGCAATCAGGACCGACTCAAAACTCGGAAGCACTGCATTTTGCATCGCTGGCTTCCCGTCGACCATTTCCCTCTCGGCTTACTCACATCAGCATATCCATACTTGTGAGTCGACCTCACCTCTCGCTGACGGTGACGTTTGCCCACTTAGCCCACGCAATTTTCCTCCGTTTCATATGCAGACCGATATATGATAAAGTAGACGAAGCATTGACAACCTTCGACGGCACGACAGCTCGATGGTCTCGCTTGAGTTTCAGAAAATCATGAGTGGTTTGGCTGAGACCCTCATTGGCGGGGCGCTCGAGCAACATCAGCACTTGCGTGAGTGCCATTATATAACATTCAACTACGACACGTACTGTTCTTATTCGCCTACGAGGGCTCATCGATATTCCGGTTATTGACCTTGACCTTGACTTTGACTTCAACATCCGCACAGAGATAGGTTCTGTCCTGCGCCGAGACCTACTGTATAAATTGTTGGCAATCCAATGACTCGCCCGCTACCAAACCCCTCGCCAAGTTCGCACGGCGTGCGACGACGGTATACCTCTTTGCTCGGCCGAAGGATGGAAGTTCATAAGTGATTAATGTGTTGTGTATACCTCCAGATCGAAATTTGGCTCCGGAACCCAATCAAACACGAGAACCATCAGTCATAAACGCCTAACGTTCCCGAAGGTTCCCAAAATCATCTGCAGCCCATGAGATCAACCACAGACGCTACGAGTCGAATATGAGGAAGAGCGACGAGAGGGTCGTGATAATGGATCATATGTCCCCAATCGAGTGATGCCGCGTGGTAGACGCGTAGGTTTGTATTCATTTTGATATAGAATAGAAATGACATCCTTCTGGAAATCAAGACGTTAAGCGTTTGATGTTGATGCAAAAGAGGGTTACACACGAAGCTGCTCAGCTGCTGACCCAACGCATCCAAAGTGCGGCGAACATCGTTGTTCCCCAACGAAAGCAGTTCAGGTCTGAATTAGTCTCGGATACATACATGTAACCCATGTAATATCGAATCGTCTTGGATGTAGGATGGATGGGACATGACGGAGTTGGTCAAAGGCCACTCATTATATTTCTGCGCAACGGCGTGCTTGTCAGGATCAGTATGCAACTCTCAGTCGAGCTCGTGGTCTACTGTTGAGGTTGAACAGGGGTATTCCGGGGTCCCGGTGGTCATGCTTACCGCAACGGTTACAGTTAGGGAACTTGGAAAGTTGACGTTGCACATACAGTACTTGTATAGTAACGTACTACCCAAGTTGACTCTCAAATTGAAACCGTAGCACCCACCTCCCTACAACCCTGCTAAGGCAGACCCTTTTGCTTTTCACTCACACATAAGTTACGATGAGCTCGGCGGACCAGCATAATTTCTCTGGTGCACTTGCGACATGGAAAGGTACGCATGAATTCTGCTTGTAGTCCGTTCTATAGTTGGGCTTAACTCTCGTCTCATGGGCACGTCGTGCTATTCGCGCTAATTACTGCTGCCCGTATTGACCCTACCCCTCGTTGCACTGTCAACGTCTCCGTGCTATCGCTGACACGTCTTCCAAACGCCAACCAGCCATCAGCCTTCACGAGCTCCAAAAGACGCTGGACGCACAGGGAGTCGAGATAGTTGAAAACCAGAAAGAGAATGTGCTCAGTCGGAAGGGGCTAGCTGAGCGTACGAAAGGTATGCATTGCCGCTTCGTTGTCACAGTTCCGGACACACGTCGCGTTTCGTATTCTCTATCACAAAGTGACTGACGGTTTTTACGCTATGTAGAGTTCAAGAAGATCCCGGACGATGAAAAGGTCAATTCTTTCAAGGGCCTGCTTAGAGGTAACTTCCATGTCCTATATGCCACGTCATGTTACCAACCCATCTCACCCATAGCATACCAACAAGAAATCGACAACCTCACCAAACGTTCTAAAACAGCCGAATCAGCATTTCTAAACGTTTACAAAGTCCTCGCCGAAGCACCAGACCCCTACCCTCTCCTCGAAGCTGTACTGGAACAAACGATTACGTCTACTGCGAATGCGTCGTTGAGTGCTGAGGTCGACACACTCAAGGCTGAGGTTGCACGACTGAAAGGGGAGAACGCGGAGCTGCGGAAGGAAAATGGGACACTGGATAATACGAAGAGGAGGGTGGAGACATTGGAGGGCAAGGTGAGTTGTATGCGGACGGGACTATATTCGGTGTTGATACATGCCTGACCTGATATAGATGGACGACTTGATCGCGGAAAAGGTCGCTCAGAAAGAGAACGAACTGAACGCGACCTATGACGAGCGGATGCGGAATTATGAAGAACGGTGAGTCCCGTCCTTCAGCCGTTGCTCTTGCGCCTTATGTAGTCTCAACTGGATTCCCTGCCTTCGCTGCCGCTGATCCATGGGTGCCAGTGAACAAGACTTGACGCGTCAGGTGACGGTGTACAAATCCCAACTACGTGATCTTCGACTCTCCAATGAGACGAACCAAGCGCGTCTTTTGGACGCCAGCTCGCGCGCTGACCAAGACCTCGTGTCGAGACTCGCTGAGGCGGATATGGTGCTCGCCGATCTCGAGCGGGCCAACAGCAGAGTGGCAGTCGTCGAGGGGAGGAACGTATGTCCAGCCTCACCTTTCCCCGTAGCTGCATTCTCATCCTCAGTATTTTCGACAACCAACAGGAAGCATTACGGGCTGATATCGAAGCGTTGAGAGCAGAGAGCGAGAACAGCGAACTGTGCGTCCGTCATACGTCCAAAGATGCCTGTTGGCGTTGATTGTCACTCCAGGATAGCGAACCACCAATCACGTCTTTCCACTCTGGAGTCTAATAATTCGGATCTGACAGCTCAACTGCTTCTCACTCAAGCCCAACTCTCCACTTCCCAAGCCCAGCTCACGAAATATCACGAAGAAGGCGCCAAACGGGAGGAGAGGGAAGTGGCGGAGTTGACGGCAGCAGTCAGCACGCTGAAGAAGAAGCTGGAGAGCTATGCGGATTATGACGAGATCAAGCGGGAGCTTGAGATCCTGAAGGCAAGTTAGCGTATGCACCATCTACCTGTAAAATTATTCACTCCAATTTGCGTCAGTACGTCGAGTTTGGTGGCCTCGACGATGATGCCTCAGATGCAGACGTCGACGACTGGTCGTCTCACGACTCAGAAGCAGGCTTACGCCTCCCGGACCCAATGCCGATAAGGCAAATGCACAGCATGGAAAGAGCCTGGAGGTGCTCCTCGCAAGCAAGAACAAACGGATACTCGAAGAGCTCACGCGGTTCCGGGTGAGGATGCTCATTCGTCATCCTCAGACCACTCGCTCACGTACCGTCACTATTGTGTGGTCTGTGACAGATCCTGCACAGGTCCCTCGAAGAATCCCTCAGATCGACCCAGTCTGAACTCGACATGACCCGCGCTGAACTGTCGAAACAGAGCTCCCTCAACGAGAAACTCGAAACAGACCTTCTCGCGCTCGACAACCGACCTGCCCATCCCCCTCGCGGCAGCGCCAACGGGACCGTGGACTCTGATGACCCGCTCTCTGGACTAGGGCTTGATCTAGGGTTGGAGAACATCAAGAGCAAGCAAGGAGAGACGTCAGGGAGTACGACTAGGAGCACTCCGATTCCATTTACTTCGTCGGCTGATACGTCGATCTTGCCTATTGTGACGAGTCAGAGGGATAGGTTTAGGGCGAGGAATGCAGAATTGGAAGAGGCAAGTCATGCATTTGGTTTTCCCCCGTGTCGTCCTCCTTTGCCATTCACCATGGGCTTCTTCTCACCCATTCCCGTCCTCTTATACTGATTACTGAGCTCTCCCCCTTCCCAAAAACCAGGAACTTCGCCGTCAGTTCCATACAATCTCTGAACTGCGTTCCGAGATCAAGTCCCTGCAATCCGACAACCTCAAGCTGTACGAAAAAGTCCGGTATATGCAGAGCTATCGAGAGACTTCGTCCGTGTCACAATTGGATCCTTTACCTGGGACGTCGAGGTCACATCGGAATGCCGCTAGCGAACGGGACGGATCAGGACTACCGATGGGTGACGGCGTCGATGGAGATGAGCTGGAATTGGGGAAATGGAGGAAGCAGTACGAGGAGACCATGAATCCGTTCGAGGCATTCAAGGGGAGGGTGAGTGACGCTAGTTGTCTTGTCTCCGTTTCTCCCTGCTCACAATTCCCATGGCGGCCGTTCCCCAAACACCAGGAAGCAACGCAAGCGTATACCGCGCTCCCGCTCCCCGAACGGCTCCTTCTCCGGCTCACACGTTCGGTCCTCGGCCATCGTCGTGCACGACTTGGGTTCGTGTGCTACGCGACTACGTTGCACTTGCTCGTCGTATGGGTTGTGTGGGGTGGGTGGGGGTGTTGGGGCGAGGGTGGAGCAGGTGGGTATGTGGATATGCCGAGGCCTTATTACGGCTAGGCTGGAGTGACGGAGAAACGGACAGACAGCACAGGTCGTATTGGTCGCCTACGTCGGACGTAGCTTGGAACGACTCATGGACATTATGATGATTATGATATAACTACCCTGCGCCCCATCTTGTGTCTAGTTATTGAACTGGAACATTTCCTGATGATGACTTTTATCGCATTCTGCCGCCCATTTCGTCCCTTTGGAATCCGCGCTGGCAGTTGTCATGAAGCACAAGCCTGACGATTGAAATTGGATCTCCAACCTCCCTCCAACGTTGGCGATTCGACAGAGACCCGCTGACACAGCGCGTATGGTCTGACGAACCACACACGACAACCAACGAAGTATACTCCCCACAGCGACCCCCACAGCCAGCTTGCGAGTGCGGATGCGGACCGTTGTTGCAGAGCAACCCAACGATTCAAATTATGATAACGGATGTTCCGCAGAACACCAGCGTAGAGTAATTGCGATGTCAATTTAACTATAGTATTAGTGTCTGTAATACAATCAGCGTGGTCAATGCGTGAGTGAACGGATGGAATCCCTGTGGAGTGCTGTATCATGCGAGTCGATTTACCGTGCGTCGAGGGTCGTTGGTGCGTGGTGCGTGAAGGGGTCGTTGCATTACGTTACAGGAAGGTGTGAACGGTGTGAACCTGAGCGGGGGCTGAGCGCTGAGGAAGCGACGGGAGTTGGCATAGTACTGTCTGTACGTCGCAGCACACGTTCGATGCTCCCTTTCAGAGGCCCCTGAAACCGGCCATCCCCCCAGCACCAGTCACAGGAGTGGGTAGACCTGTTCATGAAGCAGTATGTTTCGAACGGTGTGAACCTGAGCGGGGGCTGAGCGCTGAGGAAGCGACGGGAGTTGGCATAGTACTGTACTGTACGTCGCAGCACACGTTCGACGTTCCCTTTCAGACGCCCCTGAAACCGGCCATCCCCCCAGCACCAGCCACAGGGAGTGGGTGGACCTGTTCATGAAGGCAGTATGTTCCGAAGCCTGAGAGCACGACCATCATACCCGAGAATCACACGAGACCGGCCGACGTCGAAAATCCATTGTCGCTCCTTGAACATTTTCAAGTTGGTGGAACCAAAATCAACGGGTCGAATCATTCCGTGCATCGCGAAGCGCTTTATCACCCCTTCCTCGCAGGTCCCTCGGAGCCCGAGGGCAACGAGCCATTCCTGCACCGTCTCGGTGAAGGAGGCTGTCGAAAATACCATTTGCTAGACAAGGTTACGGAGGGACCCTGATGTCGATGGACAAGAGAAGGTCGAAGGCTAGTTGCAGGGGGAGGAGTGGCTGATGGGAGTAAGCCGTGCCAGCTTCATAGAGAGGAATTCGGACTTGACGATTATGCGACTACGTTGCACTTGCCCGTCGTTTGGGCTATGTGGGGTGGAGGAGCGGGTAGGGGTGCGTATGTAGATCTACCGGGGCCTTATTAGGGCTGGGCTGGAGTGACGGAGAAAACAGACAGAGAGCACACGTCGTATTGGTTGGTTGCGTCGGACATAGCTCCGAACGACTCATGGACATTCATGTCTTGCTGTTTTTTTTTATCGCGTTCTGTTGCCCGTTTCGTCCCTTCGAATCCGCGCTGGCAGTTGTCGTGAACACAAGCCTGACGCGAATTTTGCTAAAATTGGATCTCCGTCGCCCTCCAATGTTGGCGATTCGACAGACCCTCTGACACAACGTCTGGCGCACATACGACGACGAACGACGTACACTGCACAACGATCCCATAGCCAGCTTGCGAGTACGGAACGTTGTTGCTTGTTGCAGAGCAACCCAACGACTCAAATTAAAATAATTGATGTTCCGCGGAACACCAACGTAGAGTAATCGCGAGGTCAATGTAACTGTATACATATAATGTATTAGTATCTGCAATACAATCAATGTGGTGGTCAATGA
>MU124198.1:0-10382 GCA_014904935.1 Melanogaster broomeanus
CGAACACTTGAGGGAAAGTATATAAGTGTTTGTGCTCGGAGCAATGTCGGAAAGCTCTTGGCGCAATTATGTGTCGTTGTTCACAGCATCATGAGTGTAAGCCGGCGACTTTGTAACGAGGCTAAAGGCATCTGTGGGACAAACTTGAAGTGGAACCTTCAAGTTTGGGAAGTGAAAAGTTTGGCCACCACGTGGCTCGATTGCAAAGAATCACATCATTGGGCTGCCTTCCTCCAACACCAACACTCGTGACTCAGCTCGACACTCCAGGTTAACCGCCTACAGCCATGCCAGTTCCTACACCTCTACAGTAAACGACCTTATCGCGGGGAGCTTCGGAGGCGCCGCACAGGTCATCGTTGGTCAGCCACTTGATACCATCAAGACGCGTGCGCAAACTGCTCCGGGTGCGTTCGCCTTCCTCTTCTACTTCCGTGCTCTCGCCTGATTGCACGGTTGTTCTGACGTCTTTCTGATGACTCGGCCATCTAGAGGGTATGTTTGTGAGTTGAGTCTCTTGTCTGTATTGGTGTTGTGTTTGGGACGTGGAGAGGATGTGACGTTGACGACGGCGGGATTGTAGAAGGGACCCATGGATATTCTCGTGAGGACGCTCAGAAATGAGGGTTTTCTTGCATTGTACAAGGGTTCGTACTTTGCCAGATTCCATTTCACTCTCACATATGACCTGAAATTCGAATCCTCTCTCGTTCGCACCCACTTCTCCTTACCACCGCAACCCCCGCCCCCCAAACAGGCATGGCAAGCCCCCTGCTCGGCATCGCGGGCGTCAACTCTCTCCTTTTCGCCTCCTACGCAGCCTCCAAACGCGTCGTATCACCCTTCCCGGACAAGAGCATTAAGCAGATAGCCCTCGCGGGAGGTATGGCGGGATTTGTGAACGCTGTGCTTGCCAGTCCTGGTGGGTTGCTTTTACTTTTAATCGTATCGCTGTCCTTCCGGGTGTTGTCGTCTCGTAACCCCTTTCATTCATCTTCGTTTTGGTGATATCTGTGTACTGACCTAAGGTACCGTGTACAGTCGAAATGTTCAAAGTCCGAATGCAGGCTCAATACGGTGCCGCGACTGATCAACGGCTACGGGACGTCGCACGTGAGATGTGGAGAGAGTGGGGGTTCAAGCAGGGGATCATGAGGGGGTATTGGGTGAGTTTCTCTGAGCGTTCCATGCATATGTGGCGCTACTTGTCATGCGTGATCTGGTGCTGCCCCACTAGGTGCATACAGGCACGTCAGACGCGCTCACGCGGGCCAATTGTATCATATCATACCCGCGCGCTTGAACGGACAGAATGCTCACTTGTGGTTCGGTACCACCTCATCTAGGCTACCGTCGCGAGAGAAATTCCAGCTTATGCAGGGTAATATGATGCTCTCCCACTCGAGAGTATATTCGCTGACGCCGCCCGCCCGCCTTTCCCCAGGTTCTACTCAGGTACACACCCGCTTCGCTTCTTCATCGCGTAACAAGAACACTCACTCGAACGTGATACACGCTTTTACGGCAACTCAGCCTTCGAGTTCTCAAAACGCCAGTTCCAAGCGCACTACGGTCAGCAGATACCTGTATGGGCGCTACTCGCGAGCGGATCGACGGGAGGAGTACGTACTGCCCATTCTCGATGGTTGTTGTGCCGTTATGTTCCCTCATTTGTTCGCCGTAGATCGCGTATTGGCTCTCCAGTTATCCCCTCGGTACGTCCTCGCTTCGTTCAGCTGACGCATGCTGCGCCCGCTAACCGCGCGACAATTCTGTATGTATGCTGCATAGACGTCGTCAAATCACGCATCCAACTCCGCTCTAC
Organism: Melanogaster broomeanus; assembly: GCA_014904935.1. Lineage (NCBI taxonomy): Eukaryota > Fungi > Basidiomycota > Agaricomycetes > Boletales > Melanogastraceae > Melanogaster > Melanogaster broomeanus. Next base: position 1,826 of record MU124198.1, read on the forward strand.
ACCTCCCACTTCACGACCATGGACGTATATCAATGGGGAGTTGAGATCTGTCGTTGCTGAGGGTGGATTGTACGTCCGATTATGTGCTTACACTTGGCAGTCGGTCTTGATGTTGGCCTTGCTTAGTGCGGGTTTGTTCAGGGGGTTGACTCCATCTTGTGAGTATCTGTGATTTCTTCGTCGTTGAAGCGTTGCATGATGATCAATAAACGACGCACAATAGTACTCAGAAGGTAAGGCGGCGATGAAAATCTCTCTCGTGCTTCGGAGCGCTGGGCTGAGCGCGTCCCCGTGATCTACAGTATACCTGCAGCTGCGAGCACGTTCGCAGCGTACGAGTTGACACGAGGTAAGAGTCGCCGTTTTTTATTTATCGAGATTCCGACGGGGCGGGGATCGTGGGGACTGTTTTGTTGACTGACTTGGTTGTTGATCCATTCCTTCGTTTTTTCTTTTCCTGTCAGATTTCTTGAGGGAATCGACGGGCGCGTAGCTTCGTGGAGGTTCGTTCACGCTGGGCAAAATGCTGAGGTTGAGTGGGGGTGTTGCTCATTGGACCGGTGGGCCCGTTGTGCGATGGGAGACGGTGGCTGGCATCCCCGTCATGTGGGGTCGGGAATTAGTATACAACAGTGTCACAGACTTTCAGTACACATTGTATGATCTGTGCATGTGATACTATCAGTTGCCGGAGATTGGTACATGGTGTGTGAATTGATACGAGCCGCGGTCTACCCGGAAGGTGCGTCCCCAGCAGAAGGCCCAAATTACGATATTATTAGACAGATAGCAGTAAGTAGTACATACGTGTACCGTACACGCACACATATATAGCATTGGCAATCATCTTTCAACCACTCCCCGGCGAGCCTCCCATCTCAGACGATGAGTAGGGTGGCGGGAGACCCCTGTAATTGGGCAGTTTCTCAGTATCGTGTAATCGTGTTACCCCGGCAGATCGTTCGGAACGGCTCCTTACCTCGATGCGGTCTGTCTGGGATGGACGATCAGCTTGGTGCCACTGACGCTGTTGCTCTTGAGTCGGTCCAGGCCGGGCTGTACGCCCTCCAGACCGCCAGGTACAACTTCAACGTTGTTCGGCTGCATCATGCAAAAGCAAAAGTAGCGTCGTCGTCAGCCGTCATGCGTCGTGGTCGGTCGGAAGAACGTGAAGCAGAAAAAAATAAAAAAGGCACAAGCAGACGAAACGCGCAAGCGAAGGGAACGGGAACGGGAACGGGAACGGGACAGACACTCACCTTGATATCGCCCCGCTCGAGCAATCCGGGCAGGTGCTGCGCAAGCGCCCGCCCGATCCAGCGATGTTGGGGTGCATGCACGCTCCCGAACACGGTCACGACCCGCTTCGTGCTCCCCGGGGCCTCCTTGATCGAGGGGGAGAGCACGACCACGATGTGGCCGCCCTCTGCGAGGGCGTCGTATCCGAGCTGCTGGGTGTCCTCATGGGAGACGCTGTCGTACACCAGGGGGATGGGGCGGCCGCCGGTGATGCGCGCGACGGAGGCGGCGAAGGAGGCGGGGGCCTCGTTGCGGTCGATGACGTCGGTGGCGCCAAGGTGCTTGAGGAGGTCGGTGTTGTGTGGCGAGGCGGTGGTTATGATTGGGGAGAAGCCGGAGAGCTTGGCGAATTGGATGGCTGTTAGGGGGCGTGGGATGCAACGACGGGCGAGTAGGTTTTCGTTAGAATCAAAGGAAGGAAAAGAGACTGGATGAGCGTGACGCACCGTACTGCCCAACAGAGGTTGCGCCTCCCAAGATGAGAGCGGGCTGTCCTGCGTATTGACCAAGCCCACCGTCCCACGGTGCCTTGAAGCCGATCCCGGTCGGAGATGGTGAGTAGAGCGGGATGGACGCTGTGGCGACGCCAACTGGGAGGGAAGCTGCTTGGTCGAAGGAGACGTTGGGTGGAAGCTAGGGGGGTTGAGGTCGGGATGCTAGGATGCGTCGGTTACAGGTATTTTGAGAGCTCACCTTGGCGGCTAGCTCTGCAGGGACGAGGACGTACTCTTGGAAGGTGGCACAGTCGTTCGTCATTGTCCCTTGGTGGAATCTAAACCACCATCACGATGATCGGACGCTCGTGTAAGCCATCCACCCTCAGGTGCCCGTAGTAGAACCGCGGGGTTAAACTGGAACATTACTCACACTTTGTCACCCTTCTTGAACTCGGTCACGCCTTCTCCCACAGCGTAGACTTCCCCGGCACCCTCGTTCCCCAAAATCGCGGGGTAGTCTGTAACCCAAAACCCAGGTATCCTGTATCTTCCAATCGACGGGGTTCAGCCCGACGGAGGACTCGTGGACGAGGATCTCTCCAGGTCCGACAGTGGGTAGTTGTTTAGGACGGACTTGGAGGGATCCGAACTTCTCTGTGAGGTAGAGGGCGCGGTAGACGTTGGAGGAGCGAGACATGGTATAATCGACGGAGTTGACAGTGGCAACCTATTCGTAGCTTTAATTTTGTTGTGGGGGATGGAAGGTTAGAGCGTAGGAGTTAGTAGGACGGGGGGTACACTGAGACTGGCAGTGATGGATGGGCGTATTTATGCAGGCGTGTATAATTAGTATTGTTCATCATTCGTAGTGATTGTGGTGCAACTTGAATCCTGCGAAGAAGCGAAGGGAACGGGAACGGGAACGGGAACGGGACGGACGCGCACCTTGATATCGCCCTGCTCGAGCAATCCGGGCAGGTGCCGCGCAAGCGCCCTCCCGATCCCGCGATTTTGGGCTGCATGCACCCTCCCGGATGCGGTCACGACCCGCTTCGTGCTCCCCGGGGCTTCCTTGATCGAGGGGGGGAGCACGACCACGATGTGGCCGCCCTCTGCGAGGGTGTCGTATCCGAGCTGCTGGGTGTCTTCGTGGGCGACGCTGTCGTACACCAGGGAGATGGGGTGGCCGCCGGTGATGCGCGCGACGGAGGCGGTGAAGGAGGCGGGGGTGTCGTTGCGGTCGATGACGTCGGTGGCGCCGAGGTGCTTGAGGAGATCGGTGTTGTGTGGCGAGGCGGTGGTTATGATTGGGGAGAAGCCGGAGAGCTTGGCGAATTGGATGACTGTTGGAGGGCGTGCGAACAGGATTTTCGTTAGAATCAAAGGAAGGAAAAGAGACCAGTGTAGCACGGGGATGAGCGTGACGCACCGTACTGCCCAACGGAGGTTGCGCCTCCCAAGATGAGAGCGGGCTGTCCTGCATATTGACCAAGCCCACCGTCCCACGGTGCCTTGAAGCCGATCCCGGTCGGAGAGGGAGAGTAGAGCGGTATGGATGCTGTGGCGACGCCAACTGAGAGGGAAGCTGCTTGGTCGAAGGAGACGTTGGGTGGGAGCTAGAGGGTGGGAGTGGGGGGATAGAGGTGAGGATGCTAGGATGCATCGGTTACAGGTATTTTGAGAGCTCACCTTGATGGCTATCTCTGCAGGGACGAGGACGTACTCCTGGAAGGTGGCGTAGTCGTTTGTCATCGTACCTTGGTAGAACCTAAACCACCATGCCCGTAGTAGAACCGCGGGGTTAAACTGGAACATTACTCACACTTTGTCACCCTTCTTGAACTCAGTCACGCCCTGTCCCACAGCGTAGACTTCCCCGGCAGCCTCGCACCCCAAAATCGCGGGGTATTCTGTAACCCAAAACCCAGTAGCCTGTATCTTCCAATCGACGGGGTTCAGCCCGACGGAGAACTCGTGGACGAGGATCTCGCCAGGTCCGACGGTGGGTAGTTGTTTAGGACGGACTTGGAGGGATCCGAATTTCTCTGTGAGGTAGAGGGCGCGGTAGACGCTAGAGGAGCGAGACATGGTATAATCAACGGAGTTGACAGTGGCAAACTGGTTGTGGGGGATGGAAGGTTAGAGCATAGGAGTTAGTAGGACGGGGGGGCACACTGAGACTGGCAGTGATGGATGGGCGTATTTATGCAGGCGTGTATAATTAGTATTCTTCATCATTCGTAGTGATTGTGGTGCAACTTGAATCTGGTACAGATTACTCATTGTGGGTGTGAAAGATGTGCAGCATGCAGTACTGCGCAGTGCAGCTTCACTAAGCTAGCGCCCGGGTCTGCAGTTGTGATGACATTTTCGGCGTTGATGGAATGAGAAATCCCTGGCCTGGTGACCAATCCGTCTTAGCATGAGAGCTAGATACTAGAGGGCCTTATAACTTAGGGCAAGGTTGGTCGACATTGGCAATGGTCACTGGGAGGCAGTACTCTTTGTTGGCTGACTCAGCATCACCAGAACTTGCAAAACAGCCTCGGATGACAAATATTACTGCAGGTATGAGCATGATCTCTCATGAGTTTGTCAAGTGGGGCGCCTGGTCATTTGGGCTGCCTTCCTCCAACAACACTCAGCTCGACACTCCCGGTTAACCGCCTACAGCCATGCCCAGTCCCTACACCTCTACAGTAAACGACCTTACCGCGGGGAGCTTCGGAGGCGCCGCATAAGTCATCGTTGGTCAGCACTTGATACCATCAAGACACGTGCGCAAACTGCTCCGGGTGCGTTCGCCTCTTTCTACTTCCGTGCTCTTGCCTGATTGCACGGTTGTTCTGGCGTCTTTGTGATGACTTGATCATGTAGAGGGTATGTTTGTGAGTTGAGTTTCTTGTCTGTGTTGGTGTTGTGTTTGGGATCTAGAGAGAATGTGATGTTGACGACGGGGGATTGTAGAAGGGGCCCATGGATATTCTCGTGAAGATGCTCAGAAATGAGGGTTTTCTTGCATTGTATCACCCTTCCCGGACAAGAGCATTAAGCAGATAGCCCTCGCGGGAGGTATGGCGGGATTTGTGAATGCTGTGCTTGCCAGTCCTGGTGGGTTGCTTTATTTTGTATCGCATCGCTGTGCCTCCGTGTGTTGTCGTCTCGTAACCCCTTTCGTTCATCTTTGTTTTGGTGATAGCTGTGTACTGACCCAAGGTACCGCGTACAGTCGAAATCATGGTGCTGTGACTGATCAACGGCTACGGGACGTCGCACGTGAGCTGTGGAGAGAGTGGGGGTTCAAGCAGGGGATCATGAGGGGGTATTGGGTGAGTTGCTCTGAGTGTTCCATGATGTGGAGCTACTTGTCATTCGTGGTTTGGTGCCGCCGCGCTAGGCGCATACAGGCACGTCAGACGCGCCCACGCGGGCCGGTTGTGTCATCCTCGCGCGCTTCGCGTGGAACGGACAGAATGCTGACTCGTGGTTTGTACCACCTCCTCATCTAGGTTACCGTCGCGAGAGAAATTCCAGCTTATGCAGGGTAATATAGTGCTCTCCCGCTCGAGAGTATATTCACTGACACCGACCGCCGTCCCCCAGGTTCTACTCAGGTACACACCTGCTTCGCTTCTTCATCGCGTAACAAGAGCACTCACTCGAACGTGATACATGCTTTTTACGGCAACTCAGCCTTCGAGTTCTCAAAACGCAAGTTCCAAGCGCACTACGGTCAGCAGATACCTGTATGGGCGCTACTTGCGAGCGGGTCGACGGGGGGAGTACGCACTGCCCCTTCTCGATGGTTGTTGTTGCCGTTACGTTCCCTTCACTTGTTCGCCGTAGATCACGTATTGGCTCTCTAGTTATCACCTCGGTGCGTCCCCGCTTCGTTCAGCTGATGCGTGCTGTGTCGCTAACAGTGCTCCATAGACGTCGTCAAATCACACATCCCAACTCCGTTCTACACCTCCCACTTCACGATCATGGTCATATATCAATGGGGAGTTTGAGATCCGTCGTCGGTGAGGGTGGATTTGTATGTCAGTTTATGTGCTTAGATTTGGCAGTCGGTCTTGATGTTGGCCTTGCTTAGTGCGGGTTTGTTCAGGGGGTTGGCTCCATCTTGTGAGTATCCGTGATTGCTTCGTCGTTGAAGTATTGCGTATTGATCAATCAACGACACACAATAGTACTGAGAAGGTAAGGAAGGTGCGTCCCAACAGCACCGTGAGTCCGTCCGGATATCATCCACCAAGTAACCGCCAGAAGACCAAATTACGATACACGCATACATACATAGCATTAGCAATCCATTTATTCGATTCTCTCCTGACAGCCTATCGATCTTTCAACCACTCCCCCGCGAGCCCCCCGTCTCAGACGATGAGTAGGGTGGTGGGGAACCCCTATAATGAGTAGTTTCTCAGTATCGTGTAATCGTGTTACCCTCGCAGATCATTTGGAACGGCTCCTTACCTCGACGCAGTCTGTCTGGGATGGACTATGAGCTTCATGCCACTGACGCTGTTGCTCTTGAGTCGGTCCAGGCCGGGCTGTACTCCCTCCAGACCGCCAGGTACGACTTCAACGTTGTTCGGCTGCATCACGCAAAAGCAAAAGCAGCAGCGTCGTTAGCCGTCACACGTCATGGTCGGTCGGAAGAACGTGAAGCAGAAAGAAAAATGGCACACGCAGATGAAACGCGGAAGTGAAGGAAACAGCATGACACGGGAATGGGAACGGGACGGACGCGCACCTTGATATCGCCCTGCTCGAGCAATCCGGGCAGGTGCCGCGCAAGCGCCCCTCCCGATCCCGCGATGTTGGGGTGCATGCACGCTCCCGAACACGGTCACGACTCGCTTCGTGCTCCCGGGGCCTCCTTGATCGAGGGGGAGAGCACGACCACGATGTGGCCGCCCTCTGCGAGGGCGTCGTATCCGAGCTGCTGGGTGTCCTCGTGGGAGACGCTGTCATACACCACGGGGATGGGGCGGCCGCCGGTGATGCGCGCGACGGAGGTGGCGAAGGAGGCGGGGGCCTCGTTGCGGTCGATGACGTCGGTGGCACCGAGGTGCTTGAGGAGGTCGGTGTTGTGTGGCGAGGCGGTGGTTATGATGGGGGAGAAGCCGGAGAGCTTAGCGAATTGGATGACTGTTGGGGGGCGTGCGAACGGGATTTTCGTTAGAATCAAAGGAAGGAAAAGAGACTCGGTGTGGGAGGGGATGAGAGTGACGCACCGTACTGCCCAACGGAGGTTGCTCCTCCCAAGATGAGAGCAGGCTGTCCTGCGTATTGACCAAGCCCACCGTCCCAAGGTGCCTTGAAGCCGATCCCGGTCGGAGAGGGTGAGTAGCGGGATGGACGCTGTGGCGATGCCAACTGGGAGGGAAGCTGCTTGGTCGAAGGAGACGTTGGGTGGGAGCTAGAGGGTGGGAGTGGGGGGATTAGACGTCACGGTGCTAGGATGTATCAGTTTTTTGAGAGCTCACCTTGGCGGCTATCTCAGCAGGGACGAGGACGTACTCCTGGAAGGGTGGCGTAGTCGTTTGTCATCGTCCCTTGGTGGAATCTAAACCACCATCACGATCATCGAACGCTCGTGTAAGCCATCCACCCTCAGATTGCCCGTAGTAGGACGCTGGGTTAAACTGGAACACTACTCACACTTTGTCACCCTTCTTGAACTCGGTCACGCCTCTCCCACAGCGTAGACTTCCCCGGCAGCCTCGTTCCCCAAAATCGCGGGGTAGTCTGTAACCAGAATCCGGTATCCTGTATCTTCCAATCGACGGGGTTCAGCCCGACGGAGAACTCGTGGACGAGGATCTCTCCAGGTCCGACGGTGGGTAGTTGTTTAGGACGGACTTGGAGGGACCCGAACTTTTCTGTGAGGTAGAGGGCGCGGCAGACGCTGGAGGAGCGAGACATGGTATGATCGGCGGAGTTGACAGTGGCAAACCTATTCGTAGCTTTAATTTGGTTGTGGGGGATGGAAGGTTAGAACGTAGGAGTTAGTAGGACGGGGGGACACTGTGGATGGGCGTATTTATGCAGCGTGTATAATTAGTATTCTTCATCATTCGTAGTGATTGTGGTGCAACCCGAATCTGTTACAGTGGGAGCGGGATTACTCATTGTGGGTGTGAAAGATGTGCAGCGTGCAGTACTGCGCAGTGCAGCTTCACTAAGCTAGCGCCGGGTCTGAAGCTGTGATGACTTTAAATTATGTAGCATACGTAGCCTTGGTAGTTGGGATGACATTTCCGCGTTGACGGAATGAGAAATCCCTGGCTGGTGACCAATCCGTCTTAGCAAAGGGCAAGGTTGGTTGAGTCTTAAGCTTGACCGGTTGACCTTGGTCACCGAAAGGCGGCAGTACTCTTTGTTGGCTGACTCAGCATCAGCACAACTTGGAATAGACAGCCTCGATGACAAATATTCTCCGCTATCCCCACCACTAAGTACACATGGTCACGGTTATGAAGCTACAATCCGCAGTCCTGCCAATCTGTGTTTGTAGCTCTGTAGCCCACTCACGTCACTATGTATGTACTGAGTAAGCTTGGCCGATTGTCCGTCCACTGCAAGGTTCCTGACCGAGGAAGGGCAATCATCGCATGATGGGCTTGGCACGATGAGCAGCCTATCATGGTGTTGCACAACAGGCTTGGGCCGCTTTCACCTATTGGCTAGGTATGACGTGGTCCTTCGACGCTTTTATTTTTCTTTGCGCCCCTATGACCCACTCCCACGCCTGGAAGTTATGGCCGATTGCCCGTCCGCTGCAAAATTCCTGAACAAGCGATGTAGTAGGG
>MU124200.1:0-10315 GCA_014904935.1 Melanogaster broomeanus
AGGTATTGTTTGACCTTGTGCACGGTAATCGGTGCATGCGTACGCTGCAGTGATTGGGAGTTGCTTTCGGGTGATGGTACGTGTCCCTGGTTTTTTGATTTTGTACTGGGACACGAAATGACGTCGTAGTGCATCAGTAATTTTACAAAAGTCTTATTTGAGCTTATTTGAGCTTATTTGAACTTAGCGAGCTAATACTTTCTCCAAAAGCACAATAAGGAACATTAGTCAAAAAGTAGATTTAGCATTGCCTCTCGAGCTCTGTCTTGCGAAACTTAATGGCTAATGGAACTTATTGTACTTATGTCATTGACCAAAAAGTCACATAAGATCACAAAGATTCGTAAGTACAAAATGTAATTATTATAAACGAAAGCCAAGACAGTAAGACACGCGGGGCTGACAACATACGGGTGGTGCTGAAAACGCATGGGCGTGGACGGTGTTGAAAATACATGGGTGGGACTATAAATGGGGTCAGAAACGTACGGGTGTGGTTGAAAACGCACGGGTGGTGTTCAAGATGCAAGGGTGGGGTTAAAACGCACTGGTGGGGTCAAAAACGCATAGGCGGGGTCAAAAACGTACGGGTGGGGTTAAAAGTGCTTGGGTGGGGTTCAAATACACGGGTGGGACTATAAACACACAGGCGGGGTCGAAACGTACAGGTGGTGTTGAAGGTGCAAGGGTGGGACTAAAAACGCACTGATGGGGTCAAAAACGCATGAGCGGGGTCAAAAACGTACAGCTGGGGATGAAAACGCACGGGTAGTGTTGAAGATGAAGGGTGGGGTCAAAAACGCACAGGCGGGGTCAAAAACGTACGGGTGGGGTTAAAAACGCTTGGGTGGGGTTCAAAATACACGGGTGGGACTATAAACACACAGGCGGGGTCAAAGGCGCACAGGCGGGGTCAAAAACGTACAGGTGGTGATGAAAACGCACCGGTGGTGTTGAAGGTACAAGGGTGGGGCTAAAAACGCACTGATGGGGTCAAAAACGCATGAGCGGGGTCAAAAACGCACGGGCGGGGTCAAAAACGTACAGCTGGGGATGAAAACGCACGGGTAGTGTTGAAGATGAAGGGTGGGGCTGAAAACGCACTGGTGGGGTCAAAAAATGCATGGGCGGGGTCAAAAACGTACAGGTGGGGTTAGAAACGCAAGGCTGGTGCTGAAAATATACGGGTGGACTGTAAACGCACAGGCGGGGTTAAAAACGTATGGGTGAGGTTGAAAACGCACGGGTGGGGTTGAAAACGCATGGTGGTGTTGAAGATGCCAGGGTGGGGCTGAAAACGCACAGGTGCGGTCGAAAATGCATGGGCGAGGTCGAAAACAGGCAGGGTGGGGAGGAGATGAGCCATTTCGGGTTGTGGATATGTTGTGTCGGGCACGTTGAGGGTACAGATGAGCGTTGAACGTTGAACGTTGAGGGCGGGTGAACCATGTTGGCTAGTCACATGACCTCGTATTTTGAAAATTTGACACAAGTTCGGGCTATTAGGAAATGGTAACTATACTACATACATCCTTTTCGAACAATTACACCCGGAATCACCACGCACCACCTCTCGTCAGACTCGTCTCCCACTTTTTACTGGTCGTATCAAGATCTTCCATTCAGCTACCTCGACATTTGTGTTACCCAGCGACCCGAGCGGAATTGGCAGCATAAGGTCAGACGGTACCGCTGAGCTTGGGCATTGCTCGCATTTTTTTTCTTTGACTCACAGAGCATGCTTCGCCCGCCCTCGACACTCATCTGCGCCTTCTCTCCTCCCCACCTACCTGTTTTTGACCCCGCACATGCGTTTTTGACCCCATCCATGCGTTTTCAGCCCCACCCATGTGTTTTCAACACCACCCGTGCGTTTTCAACCCCACCCGTGCGTTTTCAACCCCACCCGTACGTTTTTGACCCCGCCCATACATCTCTGACCCCACCAGTGCGCCCCTAGCCCCACCCTCGCACCTCCAACGCCACCCGTGCGCGTTTCATCACGACCTGCACGTTTTTGACCCCACCTGTGCGTCTTTGACCCCGCTCATGCATTTTTGACCCCATCAGTGCGTTTTTAGCCCCACCCTCGGAGGTACGTTACCCCGCGAAGCGCTGCTTGCCTTGCTCCGCTTGTGACTCGAACATCGTCCTGACGCCACATTACATTTCATAGCGTCAATCCATTGGCACTCCACTAACTGGCGTGAGAGTCCCACTCCCCAACTTCCGTTGCTTCCCCAGTAACTGTCCCGCTACACATCAACGTGGAGCCTCCTTCCACTCCCAGTGGTTCCAAATCACACGCAAGCGAGGCGCAGTACAAGTCACGCAAGTCAGTAATATCTGCTGTTGAGAGCGAGTCCCGTGAGACCGTCACCGCACGTACTGTACGTTTTGTTGTTGCACCGAGTGACCAGATTTGTGACGAATATCCCGTTTTCTGATCAGCAAAAGGCTCCAAGCAAAGTTACGACAGCACACAGCGCTAGTCCCCAGGAGCCGCCCATGTCACCGTCCCGGCGATCCCGCGCTGGCTCCAAATCTCGCGCTGGCAGCGAATATCCCCCTTTACCAGCCAGCACCCTCTTGAGTCCGTCAGGGCGCACCACCCAACTCCCAACAACTCCCCTTTCCCATCGCCGTGCCCCTAGTATTTCTCCCTCCGACTCCCCCAGCCAAGCTCCCTTGAAGGCAATGCGCAAAGTAACTGAGAAGGAGACCGAGAAGAGTCGCTCAGTTGCCAGTGCGGCCCCAATGAGCGATGTTGAGGGCGCCGCATCGAAACGCGGTGGCCCTATGAGCAACGGTGGAAGCCCGGTGTCACCTTCACACCAGAGCAGACCTTTCTCGCCTTATTGTCACGCTCCTATGAACGAGGACCTTCTGTGCGTTTTCAACCCCACCCGCGCGTTGCGTTTTCAATCCCACCCATACGTTTTTGACCCCGTCTCTGCATTTATAGTCCCACCCGTGTATTTTCAACACCGCCCACCCTGCCCATGCGTTTTTAGCCCCACCCGTATGTTTTCAGCCCCACGTGTCGTGCTGTTTTAGCTTCGTTTATAATAATTACATTTTGTACTTATGAGTCTTCGTGATCTTATGCGACTTTTTGGTGAATGACATAAGTACGATAAGTCCATTAGCCATTAAGCTTCGTGAGACAGAGCTCGAGAGGCAATGCTAAATCTACTTTTTGACTAATGTTACTTGTCGCGCTTTTGGAGAAAGTATTAGCTCGCTAAGTTCAAATAAGCTCAAATAAGCTCAAATAAGACTTTTGTTAAATTACTGATGTAATAGGCTCTATGGGGATGATGTTGTCTTCCAACCCTTCGAGATGTGTCGCCCGTGTTTTATCTAATCTGACCAGAATATATGTGGGGGGGGGACTGCAGATGGACAATGTTGTTGTCGTCTGTCGACATTGGTTCCGTCGTTTCCAGGATGATGTCGATCACCGTACCGCGGTGCACCATTTGTGATATTAGATCTGTGTCCACAGCCTGGACCTATCGGAGTTTCAAACCTAACCTACCGGAATTCTACGGCCCGCCACCCACTCTTCATCACCTTCGACTCCCACACCGAGAAAACATCTCACTGCATCAGTAATTATAATAACAAAAGTCTTATTTGAGCTTATTTGAACTTATTTGAACTTAGCGAGCTAATACTTTCTCCAAAAGCGCGACAAGTAACATTAGTCAAAAAGTAGATTAGCATTGCCTCTCGAGCTCTGTCTCGCGAAGCTTAATGGCTAATGGAACTTATCGTACTTATGTCATTGACCAAAAAGTCGCATAAGATCACCGAAGACTCATAAGTACAAAATGTAATTATTATAAACGAAGCTAAAACAGCACGACACGTGGGGCTGAAAACATACGGGTGGGGCTAAAAACGCATGGCAGGGTGGGCGGTGTTGAAAATACACGGGTGGACAATAAATGCAGAGACGGGTCAAAAACATATGAGTGGGGTCAAAAACGTACAGGTGGGGTTGAAAACGCACAGGTGGTGTTGAAGATGCAAGGGTGGGGCAAAAAACGCACGGGCGGGTCAAAAACGTACGAGTGGGTCAAAAAACGCACGGGTGGTGTTAAGAATACACGGTTGGGACTATAAACACACTTGCGGGGTCAAAAATGTACTTGCGGGGTCAAAAAACATACAGGTGGGGATGAAAACGCATGGTTAAAGATGCAATGCTGGGGATAAAAACGCACAGGTGGGGTCAAAAACGCATGGGCGGGGTCAAAAACGTACGGGTGGGGTTAAAAGGCATGGGTGGGGTTAAAAGGCATGGGTGGGGTTAAAAGGCATGGTGGGTTAAAAGGCATGGGTGGTGTTGAGAATACACGGTTGGGACTATAAACGCACTTGCGGGGTCAAAAACGTACAAGTGGGGATGAAAACGCACGGGTAGTGTTGAAGATGCAATGGTGGGGAGAAAAGCGCACAGCTGGGGTCAAAAACAGGCAGGTGGGGAGCAGAGAAGGCGCAGATGAGCGTTGAGGGCGGGCGAAGCATGCTCTGTCCATCAGTGTGAGTAAAAGAAAAAAAAGTGAGCAACGTCCATGCTCAGCAGTACCGTCTGACCTCGACCCCAGGATGGCATTGTATGGACATATTCTCGCTGGATGCTGCCAATTCCACACGGGTCGCTGGGGAACACAAACGTTGAGGTAGCTGAATGGAAGATCTTGATACGACCAGTAAAAAGTGGGAGATGAGAGGTGGTGGGTGGTGAGGATGCTACTAGTTATTTCCTAATAGCCCGAACTTCGTCAAATTTTCAAAATACGAGGTCATGTGACTAGCCAAACACACTCACCGAGTCTTTTGTCAACCACACAAGCCCAAAACATCTCGTGTGTACAACAGCACACCCGCACTTCGACTGTGCCCCAAACTCCACACTGGCACCCAAAGTGGTTCACCCGCCCTCAACGCTCATCCGTGCCCTCAACGTGCCCAACACAACATACCCACAACCCGAAATGGCTCATCTGCTCCCCCTGCCTGTTTTCGACCCCGCCCAAGCGTTTTCGACCGCGCCTGTGCGCTTTTAGCCCCACCCTTGTATCTTCAACACCACGCATGCGTTTTCAACCCCACCCATGGATCGCCCACTTCTACCGGTTTTCCAAACATTCCGCTTCCATCCTCGAAGCTCAGCGCCATAGAGCATGAGCAGGATGTCGAAGACATAGAATCCAACATGCAAGATGGTCTCAAAACCGAACTTTCTATCGGTGGACAGTCCAGATTGGTGAGTTACCCTCCCTTTTCTTACCCTCTTTTACTTATAGTGTTCCGCGGTGTTGAATCCTATGCCCAGGATGAACCTGGTCCACGCTATGAGTCGTTCGACTCTGGCCCTTCCTTTGGTAATCTCGGGCCTTTTCCGGATCATCCTTCTCATCATGGAGGACCTATCTGGGGCAATTCATGGGAGGTACGTTACCCCCGCGAAGCGCTGCTTGCCTTGCTCCGCTTGTGACTCGAACATCATCCTGACGCCACATTACATTTCATAGCGTCAATCCATTGGCACTCCACTAACTGGCGCGAGAGTCCCACTCCCAACTTCCGTTGCTTCCCCAGTAACTGTCCCGCTACACATCAACGTGGAGCCTCCTTCCACTCCCAGTGGTTCCAAATCACACGCGAGGCGCAGTACAAGTCACGCAAGTCAGTAATATCTGCTGTTGAGAGCGAGTCCCGTGAGACCGTCACTGCACGTACTGTACGTTTTGTTGTTGCACCGAGTGACCAGATTTGTGACGAATATCCCGTTTTCTGATCAGCAAAAGGCTCCAAGCAAAGTTACGACAGCACACAGCGCTAGTCCCCAGGAGCCGCCCATGTCACCGTCCCGGCGATCCCGCGCTGGCTCCAAATCTCGCGCTGGCAGCGAATATCCCCCTTTACCAGCCAGCACCCTCTTGAGTCCGTAAGGGCACACCACCCAACTCCCAACAACTCCCCTTTCCCATCGCCGTGCCCCTAGTATTTCTCCCTCCGACTCCCCCAGCCAAGCTCCCTTGAAGGCAATAGCCAAAGTAACTGAGAAGGAGACAGAGAAGAGTCGCTCAGTTCCAGTGCGCCCCAATGAGCGATGTTGGAGGCGCCGCATCGAACGCGGTGGCCCTATGAGCAACGGTGGAAGCCCGGTGTCACCTTCACACCAGAGCAGACCTTTCTCGCCTTATCTCCACGCTCCTACGAACGAGGACCTTCTGTGCATTTTCAACCCCACCCGTGCATTGCGTTTTCAATCCCACCCATTACGTTTTTGACCCCGTCTCTGCATTTATAGTCCCACCCGTGTATTTTTCAACACCGCCCACCCTGCCCATGCGTTTTTAGCCCCACCCGTATGTTTTCAGCCCCACGTGGTGCGTTTTTAGCTTCGTTTATAATAATTACATTTTGTTACTTATGAGTCTTCGTGATCTTATGCGACTTTTTGGTCAATGACATAAGTACGATAAGTTCCATTAGCCATTAAGCTTCGCGAGACAGAGCTCGAGAGGCAATGCTAAATCTACTTTTTGACTAATGTTACTTGTCGCGCTTTTGGAGAAAGTATTAGCTCGCTAAGTTCAAATAAGCTCAAATAAGCTCAAATAAGACTTTTGTTAAATTACTGATGTGACTGTTTTTTTGATAAATGTACACCTGAAACCGTGTCGAACACATTCATACTTCGACAAGAACAGTCCCAGGTGACCAGGTCTGAAAAATATGTAACTTCCCTCACCATACCTCGCGCGGCAGTGAAATGTGTTGTACCAGTACTCACATGGTTTGCTCAATTTATTGAGGTATAATTTTATTTTAGCAAGTTTAATGGGACCAAGTGTCGCGGCCCGCAAGTGTAGCAACGAGTAAGCTCAGTGGACTTCGAGTAGACAGTCACTATGTGGTATTACCTGTAGCAACGAGTAAGCTACAGACATGTCAGTTATAGGTATGAACGAATGAGTAAAGACTATACCTCAGTGGACTTCGAGTAGACAGTCACTGAGGTAGCTAAGTACGAGCGAGAAGAAAATAACTAGGTGATTAGTAAGCGGTATAGCCACACTACGTTTGTAATCCAACACTCCCCCTCAAACGGAGCGAAGTCCAAGCTCGAAAGCGAAGTGCTTAGCCTTAACGGACGGGAGTGCTTTAGTAAGGGTATCAGCAACCATATTATCGGTAGGGCAGTAAAGAATACGAATAGAACCATCAGCGACAGAGAAACGAATAAAATGGTAACGAATATCGATGTGTTTCGTACGCGCATGATAATTTCCATCTTTGGTGAGCGCGATAGCGGATTGATTGTCGTTGTAGAGAACAGTCGGGTGCTCGGGGGGACGGAATATCTCGCCAATGAGACGACGGAGCCAAAGGGCTTCTTTCGCGGCATGCGTAGAGGCGACGTACTCGGCTTCGGTGGTCGAGAGAGTGACGAGCTCTTGTTTTCGTGATCCCCACGAAATTGCTCCTCCGTCTATGAGGAACGCGTACCCGGATATGGCATGACGATGCTCTTGCGACGCGCCGTCAGCGTCTGCATAGCCGACGAGGCTTTTTGTCTCTGTGCCGTAGGTTAGCGCCAACTTCTTCGTGCCCACTAAATAGCGGTAAACGCGTTTCAGCGCTTCCCAGTGCGGCAATCCGGGGTTTTCGGTGAACTGCGCGAGGGTGGAAACGACGAACGTGATGTCGGGTCGAGTACCAACAGCAAGGTACATCAGCGAACCGAGCGCGGCGCTGAAACGGGACTTGCTTCATCTTTGCAACATCAGTGGTAGACTTTGGGGACTGCGTCTTCGAGAGCTGGATGCTGGGGTCCATTGGGATGGAGACAGGTTTTGCGTCGGCGAAGTTGTACTTAGCGAGGATAGCGTCGATGTAGGATTCTTGCGAAATAGAAATAGTCCGCGCCTCCCGATCGCGTGATACCTTCATCCCGAGGAGCCAGCTAATAGGTCCTAAGTCAGTGCATCTTAAATCTGGATCCTATTTCGGCTTTAAACTCCTTGACGAGCTCTTTCGAGCTGCCGGTCACAGCACAATCGTCGACGTGCGACGCGAGGATGAGTAAGTGAATGCCAATTTTCGCTACAAACACTCCCCAGTCAGCCTCGGTCCGTCGAAAGCCTAAAGCGGCGAGCTCTTTGCAGAGCCGCTGGTACCACTTCAACGCGCCCTGTTTAGAGCCGTAGAGTGCGACGCGTAAGCGCGCAACGAGGTCCTGGCCATCTTTCTCAAAGCCTGGTGGTAATTCCATGTAGATAACTTCGTCGTCATCTAGTTTACCGTTGAGAAACGCGCTGTGGAAATCGAATACGTCGATGTCCCAGTCATGACGTGCTGCGATAGCAAGGATAAATCGGAGGGATGTGGTGCGGGCAACGGGGGCGTAGGTATTGTAGTAGTCGACGCCGTGTACTTGCGTGAATCCGCGTGCCACCAGACGAGCCTTGTACTTATCTATTTCGCCTGCAGAGTTCTTCTTGATCTTGAAGACCCATTTGCAGTCGACGACGTTGGTGGGTTTCGGCGGTCTCGGTACGACATCCCAGGTATGCGCTTCGTCAAGACTTTTCAACTCGGCTTTGATTGCTTCATCCCATCGTGGCCAATCTGGCTGTTTCTGAGCCTCGTCGACTGTACGTGGCTCCAGTGCTTCAGCCACACAAGTTCCCGCGTGCATTGCATAAGCAGCTTCTTCGACTTCCATTTCCCATGCGCTGGCACTCGTGTCAGCAGTGCCTTCCGCATTATCGCCCTGCACCTCACGACGACCATCAACAGCTTGAACACCACGAGGGAAGACTGGCTCTCCTCCACGACCGTCGTGTGTCCCAGCACCAGCCCGCAACATCCGCATGTAGGGCGATTCCGTCCGTTGACGAGTCGAGCGACGAACGTTGGGTGCCGGCTGCTCAAGGTTGGGGCCTAGCGAATCTGGAGCGCTTGGGGGTGGTAATGGGTTCGGCAAATCGGGCTTGTTGGGTGGAGGGGGGTTGGGATGAGCAGGTGGTAAGTCAGTCTCGACTTCCTGATCATTCTGATCATGGCTCTGATCGTTCTCCACTCCATCTCTCTTCTCCCCCTTGATCTGAGCGCTTCGCGGCACCGTAACCGCAACCTCTCGCCTCTCAAACGAGACGTTCCGCTCGACGGAAATGCGTCCGTCGTGGTAAATTCGGTGACCATTGCTTTCAGCATCGAAGCCCACCCATCTCCCTTCACGCGCACGCATATCTAGCTTCGAACCGCTGGCGTCGTGCAGCCAGACTTTTGCACCCCATTCAGGTAAGCTCGCAATGTTCGGTTTCGTGCCATTTAGCAGCTCATAAGGCGTCTTGCCATCGAGTACACGTGACGCGCTGCGGTTCTTCACCCAGACGATATGTGCTAACGCTTCTCCCCAGAGCGACTGTGGGAGGCCGCTAGCATGTCCTACCGCGCGTACACGTTCAAGGAGCGTCCGGTTCAGCCGTTCTGCAACACCGTTGTGCTGTGGCGTGTCGTGCACGGTAAGTTTGCGTTCCGTGCCTTTGGACTTTAAGTGCTGATTAAACTCGGTACTCAGGTACTCTCCACCACGATCTGATCGCAAGCGTTTGATGGTGACGCCTTTCTGGGTTTGTGCCCATGCTCGTAGACTTTGTAGGAGTTGAAGGTTTCGGATTTCGCCCCTAGGAGATAGACATGCAGTGTATCGAGTGTAATCATCCGTAAACGATACATAGTAGGATTTCTTCCCAAGGGTTTGCGGCTCTATGGGCCCCCAGACGTCGGTATGGACTTCGTCACCGAACCTTTCGCAGCGTTTCGGCTCGCGGATCTTGCCAATAGGTTTGCGAACCGCTTTGCCATATTCGCATGACTCGCACTGACCCATGGTGTCATTTAGAGGGTCGAGCTTCACGCCTCAACATCCCTTCGCAAGCATCTCGCGGATAGTAGCCGTTCCAATGTGCGATAGTCGTGTGTGTAATTGTTGCATGGTGAGCACTTCTGTTGTGTTTGTAGCACCTGCGAATGGCTTCTCACTGTGTATAACGCGATATAGCCGTTGCGGTATGGACTTTGCCTACTTGGGCCTTTTGGGAATTAAAAATGCGACACGAAGAGCCATCAAGTCCGATTTTGTACCCTGCTACACCTAGTCTACCAAGGGACACGAGCGTTACGGCCATCGTTGGCACGTATAGCATGTCCTTTAGTAGCACTTTGGTTGTAGATGATCCATTGGGGACATCAATGGGAAGGTCGCCACGTCCGCTCGAATAGAACT
>MU124201.1:0-10312 GCA_014904935.1 Melanogaster broomeanus
TTTATATAGATCGTGCGTGTCCATCATAATGATGAGACGGTGAAGTGAAATGGAAAGGAAAGCAAATAGACGGAGATGAAATTTGATGTCTAACAGGTCACTGCTGCTCAACCCCGTCGTTCAGTTCACGAAGACTATCACAAATGACGCCAGCATTCACAGCGGACCCGACGTGGCCCCACGCGGCCGTCACCAGCGTCGTCACCAGCCCGAGGCGGTGACCGGTGGTATACTCCATGTACCCTCAGTTTCATTACTGCTTTTGTTAGGTGCACATCGGCTATGGCACTATTACGAAGTTCTTGTGAGACGTGGTCAGTACTCAGTGTCTGTCTTGTAACGTGTCTCTTCATCTGATTCGGAATAGTGCATGTCGTGGTCAACATACACTGACTATACTACACTCAGGGATAAGACTTTCAGCAGTACATACCACAAAGAAGGACGGAAACGAACTTTCCAGCCCTCTTCGAGCTGTCCATTTAGTATTATTTTCAGCATCGGTGCAGTGGCGAACAGCACAAAAACCTCACCATCAACGAATGCGCCAATTCGATGTCCGGTGCCCCTCATCATCCGGTGATCGTAGCACCGTTTGTAAGTACAATATGGCTCACCACATCAGTGCTGTGCACTCGGGCCTTAATCCCGACCAACCACTGCCTCTAGCGCTCGCAACAGCTATGAAAATCTCTCGTTCTGAGCAGCAAGCACTCGGAATTCCTCTGGACCTCATCAGTGGTGACGACGAGCCGCAAATGCCTGCAAGCGGGAAGCGCAAATGTGCTGCTACACGTAGTACAGTGCGTGGAGAGGCCTTTAAGCGTTCGAAAGACTGAATATTATGGCTCAAACATAATCACTCTACTATCTCCCTACGTCGTACTATGCTGCATTCCGTCTTCTTAAGCAGATCATTTAATGTGTAAATACCCTTAATTTGCATATTGGTTTGCGCCGTTTGAGTGAAGCAAGCATGAGGTTTGTTGCTATTACCAAGCTACTATTGAGTACTATGTAACTAATGACACATTTGGACTTGGTCGAATTTCACGCGTTGAGTATGGTACTATATGGTATGGTATTCAACTCGATTCTGGGGTCCTGCCCCCTCAACTTTTCCGGGTTCGTGTTCAAAACTTTTTGTTTGGGTGCCCCTTGGTCGGATGTGTTCTTTTTCTCAAGAACCCGTAGCCGACAGTCGTTCGCTCAGTCCAGAACGACCACAACAGATACCTTGAAACATATTTGAAGGTTTATCGCAAATCGACGGCGGCCGAAACTGTCCAGTACAACGCAAAGGGGCTGCACAAGACGTTGAAAGTTGTGCCCGCACGACAATCATACTCCAGCGGCATTAGGATGCGATCTCAACTCCAGTGTGATAACCAAGTAGAGTCAGGTATATATACTCAATGCCAGTACATGAAAGACCAGCGGTCTTCGGCGTTATTTATCAAGGGGATTTCACTACATGACAGACGACATACAATCATAGCTAGCTTCAGCCATATGAAACGGATTCAATCATTTTTCAAAAGCAGCAAGGACAGCAGGGGAGTTGAGATACTGAGTCCTCGCGATGCTGAAGTCTGCGTATAGACGAGACGTTCAGTGCAACAGGAAATGGTAGAGGGAGAAGCGTACCATCTGGAACTAGTGTGATGTTGTCCCGCATGAGCTGCATCACATATTTTGAAGACGATCCATAACGAGGCCAGTCCGCTTTTTTTTTAAATGCAAGTTTGTGATCAGACGTAAGAAAAGGAATCATATCGTAGGAAGTTTCGGAATCGATGACTTACGGCCGGGACTCATATCATTGACGAATCTGATCCAGTACCCGGTCATCTGATTTGCAAAGTCATCTTCTACCGAGTTAGGGATAGGACCAAAAATCAGGGACAACTCAGACGCGTGGTAGACTTGCAGATCATAGGGACATCAACAAGAGACACCCCTCCCGAGTCTCATACACGGGACTCACCGCCCAAAATGGGGTCATTGCCCGGGATAAACTCAGTGAAGTAATACCCCCACATCGGCTGCAACTCCGCTCCGTGCTCGTAGAGGAATCGTCTCGGCGCGAGGAACATATTGTCCGTGTACCAAGACTCAGCTCTATCGAAGAGCATGTCGCCGGTATGCCATGCCCCGCCGTACGTGGTGTCGTTGACGGGGAAAACATTGTCGATTCCAGCGACGATATTAGACTTGAGCGTCGAGTTATCCACGAGAAGCTTGGACATCCAGCTGTTGAAAGCCGCGGTTTGCTCAGAGGAAGGTAAACTCAAGTTGTATAGCGTTTCGCTGAAGGTTGTTCCCTCGTTCAGCTAGGCAATGGTTATAAGTGAGATCAGGGTATATCGATGATGAGGACGTACGTTGGTCCCGCCAAGGTAAGGCACATGAAGGTAGTCTCCGCTAAGGATCTTTTGTGATGGTCTTACTGGGGCGAAGCTTCCTACAGGACCGATCGCCGGCTGCCACAGCTGGCCGTTGAGAGAGGAATCGGTCATTGTATTAGTAACATTCAGAAGTGTCTTGCACGGCCGTTCAGCTACAGTTGACTCTCCCCCACAGACTCTGAACCATGCATACCTCGTAAGGGACCTGTCGCAAACACTCTACTGAATCAGGTCCCGCAGTACAACCTGTCGCAGCCAGCAAACGGGAGTAAGGCATCCCAGGTTTGTCGTATTGCCAAGCATATGGGGCGTTTTTACTGGAATTAGCTAAGTCGCCGGGAAATCAGAACTGTCTACGAGTTCACTTACAATGGTCCAGTAGAGGAATCCGCAATCACAGCACGAAAGAGATTGGGCTCGGTTGCATAAAGCATTTGGGCTTCAACGCTCCCGGCACCAGCAGACTGAAATAGAGTGTCATTGAGAAAATCATGAGTAACATGAACGAGAGTTACCTGACCCCATATAGTAACCTTATAGATGGCGTCTGTCAGTTACAGTAAGTGGGGGACTAGGGTGCCCACCTTCGATGGGTCGCCTCCAAACTGTACAATGTTTTCTTGGATGAACACAAGCGCTGCCCGTTGGTCCCAAAGGCCCGCATTGAGATCCCCAGGAGGCACATCGGCACTCGCCAGCTATCAACAGATGGAGGTGAGTGACCGTTGACCACTTCTGCCGGGAAATGACTCACAAAACCAAACGTATTCAGGCGATAGTTCCTAAGAGAATAAGGATGGATATGAGGAAGGGCTGACTGTCGATTGCTTCAACTTACACAGACACGAAAATGATTGGTTTTCCCATTGTCACGCTCAAATTGACGATTCCTGAACTTCAAGGTTCAAGCATATGTTCGTTTGTATAAATCACGACACTTACTTGTAGGATCATATAAGGGATTGGAAGCTGCACTGCATATCCACACACCAGTCAACGACACTCTTAACGAGATAAAACGGTGAAACCAAACCCGATCATAAACGCCCCTCCCTGCGAAAAGGCATAAGCAGTGAACGCCCAATGAGATCGAGAGGACACATACGTAGAACCAGACCATCACAGGAAGTCGCGCATCCACAACGGTTCCTGTAGGACGCCATACCTACGAAACATTTTCAATCGTACATCAGCCGTCCTGCGGATTTCTAAAATGCTTACGTTGAGTACTAAAAGCAATTTTCGCTCATGTTTGCGCCGAGGCTGGAGCCCAGAAGCTGAGGGCATGCATCCCGAATTGCGAGGCATCTTGGATTCCTTGCAACGACTGTGTTATGGGCAGAGGCGCTTTGAACCGCAACGAGCCAACGGGGGTTGAGCGAACGGTATACCAAACCAACTGTCGGTCCCGTTTGTATTGGCCACACCACGAAATGTCCCACTAGTCACGGTGATGTCGAGCTCGAGGCCAGAACCTGTCGCACGGGCGTCGACGGTTTTCAGAATGCATGACAGCAAAGCAAGTGCAGAAAAATGTCTGGCAAACATGGTCGCGCTCAACCTACGCCAGTAACGCTGAGCTGGTGAGGGCAATCGTACAAGTCGTATTTACGCATCTAGCTTCAACTTGCCGTAACGTATAACGGGTACAGAGGTTGAAGCTTTGAAGGTTCACATGTTCTTGAGGCCAATTGTACATGTCCAAAAGTGACCATGGTCTACTGTACTACAAATTTGAAAATCTTTAATTTGTGCCATCTAGTACAGTACTT
Source organism: Melanogaster broomeanus (assembly GCA_014904935.1). NCBI lineage: Eukaryota > Fungi > Basidiomycota > Agaricomycetes > Boletales > Melanogastraceae > Melanogaster > Melanogaster broomeanus. Next base: position 4,181 of record MU124201.1, read on the forward strand.
CCTCTACTCGCCACTAATATCCAGCACTAGACCTCTTCTGACCAACCTAACTCCGTGATAGATCCCGCCTCCCCTGATGCTGCACCTCAAACTCTACTAGAATATTTCGTAGAAAATGGCTGGAGCAAATTATATGGGTGGCAAAAGGTTCGATTCTCCTACAAGCTACCATGAACACACCACAATCTCATGCAATGGATCACCTAGAAATGCCGCGAGAGCAAGGACGAAAGACGCCACTGGACGTGCTCAGAAGCGCCACTTTGGCAAACAGCGTCTGGCTGCTGCCTATGCAGGACAAGAGAAGACAGTGTCCACCCAATCAAACCGACGCTCTCATCAGTCCTTCTGGAGATAAACCTAGCGCATGCACGTCGATATGTTGTCGTTGATGTCCCTTCGCCTGCGAACCAGACTTAAGAAGCGTCCGACAGCACCCGTCCTCGTCTCCGAACGACGAACTGCGACGCAGGAACCCTTCCAAACTCCTCGTAGCACTGGATACTTCGGACCGTATGTATGATTTTCTCGTGTTTTGTCCGCTCATTTGGCCGGGGATATAGATATGTCCATGCGAGCTGCTATTGACCGTATCCTTCGACGACCGGATCTTGTCGGACTGGAGCAGACCCACAAGCAAGGAACGCGCACATCCGACCATGACAGTCAGGAGCTCGATAAATCCCCTTCATGGTTCCCAAGTAAATGGTTAACAGCGTTAGCTGCAGTCTGACTTACTCTGTGTTTGGTAGTACGCACACTCCCGAGAGCATCCGACAACGCCGTCGAAGACCACTATTGACCAGCCAAAGTCTCAGTCTGACGCCCTGCAACATGGTTTTACAAGGTCATCCGAAGTCAACCTGAATATAAGCTGTGAACATCTCATAGACTCGCAAGCCATCGACGAAGGGGTCCTTCCCACGCTCTATCCTCCACAATCGAATTCCGAGGCAGACTTCTGGAATACCTTTGATGACTCAGGATACGCAGAACAACAGCACTCTGTCAATCTCTATCCTCACACACCGCCACCCTACGGATTCAAATGGTCCAATAATACCTTTCAAGAACCCACGTTTCCACTTACTCCCTGTCCTTCTGGTTCGCAGACGTCAGATAACTTGAACACGATTCTTGACTTTGACACTTCGCCTCTGACCGCTTCTCTTCGCTTCGGGCTGTCAGACGTTCGAACAAAGCCACTCCGCTCGGCGGCTTTTCAGGAAGCAACTTGTAGTGACGAAGAAGACCACGATGTTACGACCAAGCCGATTTTCATACACTCAGCTGCGAGCTCACCGTTTCATCGACCGGTTCGCATATCTACGTGTGAAGCACCTGTCAACGTCATAGTCTCTCCCATCTGTGAGCGCAAGATGCGCACTGGAAGTCGGACATTTTCGATACCATATACTGTCGTGCCGAGCCGAAGAAACGATTGCGCAGCCTCCGTCGACAGCGGATTGATACGTTGCGCAACATGTCTCTCTCGAAGATTCGACGTGACTCCATTCAAGTTTTCACCGAGTACAGGAATCATTGAGGATATCGTACCAAATGACCTTCCTCTTGATTTCCTTTCCGATCCTGATCCTTGGGCGACGATTGGTCAAATACTAAATCTCGAGCCCGCGGAACAGCATGTGGAGCAGTCAGCGGAAATCGAATTCACAAAGGAGAGGGAGGGCGTAGGCTATGGTTCGATTAGGAGATCCAACGTTTCTAACCATGGTTCCTTTGACGCAATGAGTTCTCCCCGTCCCGAAAGACCGAAGCCGGATGTCAAGCCCATCAACAATTTTTGGACTGTATCACGAGCACACTCTCCTGTACCCGAGATTGGCGACCGGCTGGATGACTGCACGCTACCCCACACTCCGAGTATCCCACGGGATGACACTGTCGCCCGACCACCTGTCCAACTTGGCCTATCTCCTGATGCTACAAAATGCTTTCAACATCGCCTCCCCGAAAATGAAAAAGCCAGTCATGCAGACGCATGCAAACGCGCCTCTCCAGTCGGATCTATAGTAGCCACTGCAGTCGCAGAATACACTCATGCTAAACGTGGGCGGGATTCGTCCTCGACCGCCGGTGCTACTGCAGCAGAAGTAGACGACGATGTGATGTACAATGGTCCTTGTTTGTTCGGTGACTCTGATTTTGAAGAGGATGAGTAGTTGGTCGCGTGTTTGACGCTTATCATGATGCAAGGTTGCTGTGTACATAAGATCCTCATGTTCTGCTATTAATTCTGATATATCCCTGCATATATGCGCTAGTTTGCCATACTCTTGGGACTGTGGGCATGCAGAGAGTTGTCTGATCGGTTCCGTTAACGTCAAGGGAGCGATACGACCCAACTAAGTTTGTGAATCAGAAAGTTTATTCTGACAGGGCTTGGGGGACACGCGGGGATCTCCGGGTACTCGCAGCACGAACCAGTCATATTAGATCTCACTGCAGCACCTCACCTAGAAGCTAGCTTGCTGCTCGATAGTCTAGAATGCGTGAATACGTGACTTGTCGGGCAAGAGTGCGCTGACCCTTGCCACATGTTTTCTGCCATGTTGTACCTGAAACTAGTAGACCTCTTGTATAATTTGTTACATACTAGCTCTCGCGATCGGAAACTCAAGAGTTGATGAGGTCTACAATGGATTTAAAGCTAGCAGCGAGCGTGTAACATGATACTAACATGTCAACCCCTCGGAGTGGGGATAAGTTACTCGAAAGGGCATGTTTGTTGATTTTCCCACGGAGGTGGCGTGACCATAACCCTAACAACAAACACGAACACCCCACCTCAAGATATTCGATAACACCCAGCGAAACAGAAAAGTATTCACTATCTATCTCGGTACAACGTATCCCTGATCACATACAGAGTGACTGCAAGTATAACCATCCACTGAAGACCCCTCCCTCATGGACAACCCTCAGCACTACCAGCCCCTCTCGCACGCACTCAACCCTCCAATATTACAACCTCAATATGAGGAGGAAGAGGAGGAGGAAGAAGGAAACGATGAGGGCGCCGTGGAGGAGCAGCTCGAGAGGGAAGACGACGAAGGTGACGATGGTGCAGGGTGGGTAACTTATTTTCGCCTGTATATAAACATCACATGTCGTTACATCTCGGATGACCTCAGATCGAGTGGTACATTTCAACAAGGACCAAGTGCGACTGCAGCAGGAAAGAAGCGCGCTCTCCCAACACCATCAAATCCCCCACAATCGACGCTTCCACCAGATCCCGAGCGCAAACGACGACCGGGTCGACCCCGTGGTTCAAAAAATAGACGCGCTCGTGCTTCTGGCGCCGACAAGGACCCATCTACCACCAGTACAGCAGCTCCGAAACCTCCTACTACTACGCACGGATTTTATCAGTACTCAGCTCCGCCAGCACCGGGGGAAGTGCACCCACATAACCAGCAGTATTATGAGTTTCAATGGCGCGTACTGAATTTGTGTGCTGAGTTTTATGGCGCTGCTGAAGAGCTCGTCGTGAGTTGGATCTCTTGCCGGGTTCTGGGCTTGTGCTTGTGCTAATGTCGTGTCGCCTTCAGAAAGACACACCTTCACTTGTGATTGCTCAGTGCTACCAGATGGGGCCTGGTGTCAAAGTCGATCCGCTGACAATTCTCAATGAAGCCAAGCGGATATGTGATACCCTCGTAATCATTCCCTTTAGTTATGGTTGACATCTAGCTTGACGACGCGTCTTTATGCAGCTCACCTCCCCTGCGCGATTAACTGCTCAGCCACCACCACCTCCATACCCATACATGGCCGGGTATCCCCAACCAATACCCCCACAGCAACCACAGCCAACGCCGCCCCCTCCAGCAAACGGTAAAACTTCTCCGCCTACACAACCGACGCCTTCTGTGATAACGAACCCGCAATCTTTCGTTGTTTCCATGGGTCCCCAGCCCTCACAAACACAGCAATTCGTTCAGAGTATGTATGGTGCTCCTGCATATCCTACAACTCCGTACTATGCATACGGTGGGTATGGCGGATTTTATCCGCCCGTACCAGCTCCACCTGCTAGGCCTGGTACTCCTACGGCAGGCGTGAGCGGGTCCCCAGGGGCAGCGTCGGGGAATGCAGGCAACCAAGGCGCCTGGTCGGACGAGGAGACCGAAAAGCTCAAAAAACTGGCTGAAAAACATCGGAACGCGAGTGGGGATATTGCGTGGGACGCATTGTGTGAAAAATGGGGGAACTCCAGGACCAGGTACAGTTTTGCTGTCAGGGATGGCATGTGTTGACTGACGACATGTTCTTGTAGACACCAGATACTGATCAAAGCCACCTCGCTTGGCCTAAAGGAGTCTTCCTCGAGGGGTACAAAGCGTCGGCGTGATACGGATGGTCAGATGTCTTCCGACCGTCCACCGCCTGCCGCACCAACGCCTACCAGCGATCATTCAGCCCCAACCCCGACACCGACGTCTGCACCACCCCCGCCACACTCTGCTCAAGCATCAGCTTCGCCAGCTCCTTCGACGCCTGCTGCATCTACACAGCCGTCGCCTGCCATCCGACCTGCTCAGACCCAGCAACAGCAAACAACGACTGCGTCTTCACGTTTCCCATACCCCATGCCAACGGTTGCAGCGGCCACTTCGCCCGTCATCTCGACCACCACTCCACTGCAGCAAGAGCGACAAGGGAGCACTGGTGCATATTACCGTCGACCAAACCCACCAGCGGGGTCTGGATCTAAACCTTCTTCACATGGTCATAGCGTCACGACACATCAGTATATGTACCAACCTAATGGACGGAGGGAGACCTAATGAGCGGCACAATTTGTCCCTATGATCATTCTTCGTTTGACTTCTTGTTGATCCGGACTCTGGGCGGTTAATTTTCTGGGTAAATAGTAGTGTGTGATATTGCCTCCCTGCTCATGTTTTTTTTTACATGTTTCACCCCCTTCAATATTACATTACCTTATTTAATAGTTTTCACTTGGTTGCAAGCGTGACAGTCACAATACTTGCACGCCACACTACCAAAACAAGAGACGCTACCACAGCCACAGTTGCTCCTTTTGTCCAGCAGTGTTCCACCTGATTCATTCGTAGTCGTCGTTCCTCCACACTGACGCTCTCCTGCTTGTCTTTGTACCAACATCCAACTACAAGAACAACCGGGCTTCGTTATTTTATATCACAAGCATGTTCTCGAGCGCGACACCAGCCTCGGGCAGCCGTCATTGGCCACAAGCGCTCTCAAGAGGGCCGGCCTCATTGACAAAGACGAACGCATGAAGGACGTCACCAGAGATAAACCGGGCGGACGCAAAGGCGTTTCCAAGATTCGCTCGCACCGCCCTCGTCCGATTGACGCCTTCAAGGACCACCAGGCAGGGACATCCCGCGCAACGGTAAATACAAGACCTCCCTTCTCTCGACGTTTTCTTTCGTATATTCATCATATCATTTCGCATATCATGTCATCGTGGTTGCCTCTGCCACCGCTGTAACTTTATTGTGTATATCGTTATCTACGCACATCCTCCTTTCGCTCTTGTTGTCTCGTTCGTATCGTACATTCACCATCCCCCTTGATTCGTAACCTGGTACCTCCTATCCCCCCTTTTTGTGTTAAAACACTGCGCTCACACTGCTTGTCTGTTCGCTCCCATCGCCGTCGTTGGGCTCGCCGTACTATGAACGTGGTCATTAAAGCTCGCCGCTCGGACACAGTCAGGCGGGGCGCCTAGCGATGGTCTTGCAATCCGGGGCGCTTCGAGCGCGAGGAATCCGACGATGGGACGTCTTCGTAGGAATGCAGTCACTACTACGTCAGTGACGAGTTTTGGCCGGGCCGCCACTGTTGGGGTGAAGGCTATTGATGTCTGGAGAGATTTCGTGAATAGGAGGTGGAATGCTGAGGCGAGGTTTCTTAACCTTGAGGTGAGTGCTCGTTTCAGATATGTGTTTCTGATTCTGACAGCATCGTCAGTCGATGCTGGACGACCCGGAGCTATCAAAACACGGACTTTTCCCGCCAGGGGCGCCTGGGTCATCGACGCGGGAGGCTTCAGTCATCTTTAAGCTTGCGTCGAATCTCAAGCCACCAGCAAGTAACATTCGCTCTCGTCGATGC
>MU124202.1:0-10297 GCA_014904935.1 Melanogaster broomeanus
ACCCAGGCTGGTATTGCGAGTAATGTAGGCCTTCAAAGCACCACCTCACAGAATTTCATGGAGATTATGCGAGTCAATACACTCTCGTGAGTGGAGAAATGCTCGCCACTGTCCTGCTCCAGGTGACGATTGCTCTTCAGCTGCTTCTTGGCCGTCAAGTATGGCTCAGAGGCCATGATGCGGGTAAATCCGTCGAATGGCAAGACGCTGAGTGGAGGTAGCATCATATTGACTGCTTCAAGTTCGTTCCGCACTTGATTTTCGATTATCTTCTGTGTCTGAACCTGTCTTAGTTGCCGGTATCCGCTCTGGCGCTGGCACTATTGACTGTTAGTCCTCCTTTCTGACTCCTGCAAATATGACACTAATAAGAAGTTCAGATAGCGCAAGTAAAGCTGCGTGAGTTTGATCCGCCTTTTCTCGTTCAGACGATCTCATCCCTAGTTGTAGCGTCAACTCGATCGCAAAAACGAGTGTATACCAGCTACAGAAGACCGATGTTCGCGTAAACTCGATCTGCCCTGGTCTGATCGAGACGAACATGACGAAGAACATGTTCGATACTGCTCGTGAGCGAGGTAAGAGCAGCAAGATTGGGCAATTGAACCCAATGGGGCGGTATGGTGTCGCACATGGTACGTATTGTGCTTGCACTTCGGCAAACTCCGCATCCACGAGCTCACCATGCGACGTGTAGAAATCGCCCAAATGGCACTATTCTTAGCATCTGGTGAGGCTCGGATATGCTGTTATATGTTTGAGACTGGTTTGAGACTGATCTGCCCTGCTTTGAAGACGAGTCGAGTTATGTCAACGGACAGAATATTGTTGTTGACGGTGGATTATCGGCTTCTCACCCTGTAATACCCGGTCACTGGCACTAAGTGCTTGGCATCGTGGCAACTTTTTTGTGGTGCCCCAGTGCTTGTATTTGTTACTTGTATTTGTTAACAGAGTTGGTCAAAAGGATTACATTTGTGACGTCCAAGAGCCATCCGCATACAGCAGGAGGTTGTAGGGATTCGGAACAAACGGGAGATAGACTACACAATAGTCCTACGAAAAAGACCTTGATGGACTCCGCGACGGTTCACGTCGCGGAGTTTGGGGTCAAGAAAGCAACCTTCCCCGTGTTCTTGAGAAATCATTTCGCTGGGAGTAGATGAGAAGGTGGAGTCTGATGCCAGGGGGACAACATCGATAGATCTTGATGCCCAGCACCGCAGTACATGTCCATCTATAATTTTGCAATTCGTCGCCGTCGGGGAAGGGTGGGTTGATTTCGAATTCTTGGTGTGCTGAGGTGTTGGGAAGGGATAAAAGGCTGAAGCAAGATTGGCCCGCTCCCCGTCTCAAGGCCGCGAAGGATGAATGCTACATTTTCCTGCCTCCTACAGAGTAGGTTGTGTAAATCGAAACCGAGACTCTGGACCCGTGAGAGTGCTTAGCCTTTGACAAAGGATGGTCCTACGGAAACGGGTCTTGCCCAAATTATTGTCCTTGCACGAAAATCATGCCGCGACACTTTTCCACCGATTTTCCAGCCAGCATTTTCCTTATACTTGTCCTTCCACTCGCCTCGAGTATGACCGACGCTTCCGTCAACGGTTGGTTCATGCGGATAGCCTTAGGACTTGGCTGGATCTGGGGCAGAGTTTGGGGTCCTGATTGACCGTTAACGCAGAAATTAGCGAGGAAACAAAGAATCCAGTAACAGTCGATTCACCAATGACAGCTAACTTACAGACAAGCGTAACCGAGAATCATGAACGTCCGTAGTGGAGCATACAGCAAAATTTCTCAGCCATCACAACTTTCTTCGTACTAGTGCTCTCCACACGTGTACAGTCCCACCACCGCGACCGATGGACGGTCGATACTACACTGGTTTCACGATAATATGGTCTGGCTGTGTACCAAGGCTTCTGTTAGTCATTCCCGAAGCACTACACGAGCGAGTCGGATGCTTACGATGTGAATGACCATCGACACAGCAGACTATAGATCGAGCACCAATCGCCCGCCTGGAGGATCGCTCATAGCAACATTGCGACTCTACATCGCCAGTCCCGTTATCCGCTGGATATCGCAACTTGATCTCGACACAACAGGGCAGCTATATGTCTTGCATTCGGGTCCAGGATGGGTTTGCATCTGCAAGCTGAGTAGTTTCATCTACGGCTGTTCATGTGACTGTTTGAGATGTAGGGTGACATGGACGTCCGGGGTGTGCTGGAGGCGGGACCACTTACACAATGGCCCTACCCTCTTCCATTCCCATGGTATGTACTGCAGGTTATTCCTCTGCACGTGAAGGCATCAACCAAGCAGTACAAATGGGACGAAGGAGGGTCTGACCATTGTGCAGCAGTCTTTGCTCTGTATGGCTGGTGGAATGGGCGATTCCTGGCCACTTCTGGCCCTTTAATAGAGCGGAATTGTCGCGGATACTTCACGATCCCATAACTTGCCGAACCCCCGCAGATCCTCCGGGTCCATCGGGTCCATCATTGTGGTTTGCTCCATCCACGGCAAATGAAAGTGAGCACGTCTCTGCCTGGCCTTGCAATGCGGTCACGCTACGTAGACATCTAACTGAAGTGGTGTTTGGGATTCCACGTACAGAAGCTCCGAGAATCGACTTTCATTCGCGACGTGCAGGGAAACGGCAATACCAGAGTTGGCTCCATAAAGGGGACGTCCTCGCGGTACAAGAATAGCTCTTGCGCTCATGGCTGACATTACTGGAGTTTTGATTTCCGCGAGAAGCGATCCTCGATGGAAGGTTGGAGGGTTATGAATATCAGAACGACAATGGAAAGTGCCCTTGTGCACGTCCGACAAATTCCATAGAGTCCGATGCCAGGTGGTATGGAAGTGTATCGATTGCGAGTGGTCATGTGTGTTCCTCAGGTCCTGTTGTCACGGAGTAACCTGAATGTCGAACTTCTCTGCCTCGCTGATCAGTCGCGCAATTCATTCGCTGCGGATCGTAGAGCCAGTTATTCCTGGATTTCCAACGGTAGGGTGGGTTGTCATCGGGTCACCCGTCCATGGGCTCGGCGGGACGGTATTTGTTTTTGTTTTGCTGAGTGGGTCGTGGTAGGATGGTGCGAAAGCAAATGTCATTCCATCACTGGCATGTTGAACGAGACGAAGGCACATCGCAACTTGAAATCCGCTCCACCACACTAGAAAACCTCTCACAAGCCATTTACGCAGCTTGACACCGTGCAAAGACCCCTCACAGGCATATTCGAAGCACGTTCATATCCTAACTCCACAATTTCCATCTGGACTCGGGCGTACCGTGATCTGCGGAATTGGCAAGCTCCGTGCATAAAATTCTAACGGTCTACCCGTCAAGGTCACTTATATCCTTTGATCCTTCCGAAGAGCAGTATTGCCGGCCATGATGATTTCGATTTCCTAACTGGCGTGCTCTCCCTCACTTGAAGGTTTGCGCACCTCTCTGAGTTCCAGGATAGCACCACGTCTTTATCGTACGAGCCCTGGATGGGAAGTCCGCAAGGCATGTATTATTTCATTTCTCTATTTATTGATTCATGGATCGTAGCTCTAATCTTTCTCTGTCCTTTTCAGTTATATTGCTGGGCATCCTGTTAACAAGGTCCGTACTAGTAGTGCATGTTGGGCATGCGTGAGGGATAAACGCTGCGGGTCATGTAGGAGTTTCAGGAACAATACTTTTAATATCTCGAACTCATTCCTGTCACAGCACTCCCCTGTATTCCGTGCAGACATGTTTCGTACCAGGACTAGTGGACTTTCGAAATGTTATAGCTGCACCCGACTGGCATTCAGGCTCCGGGTCATCATACGTTCATGTTAAATTTTGAGGTGCACAGCGCAGCCACACATTTCTTCCTGTACTAGAGTCTAGTTCTATGGCTGTTCGAAGTGATATGTCAAGAACGGCATCCTGTCTCTTGCTTTTGGACCTTCGAGAATTGTTATGGCGTGCTGGCCGTTGAGCAAAAGAGAGGCACTGGCAACGGAGCAGGGACTGTTGTGTACCATGAAAATGGAACTAGCTGCTTGAGTGAGAGCGAGGGGTGGTGTTCAGCAGTCAGCCTCCGCGAAGGCGGACTTAGTACTATGGGCTCGCGGAGTTGACCTTAAAGACGCGTCCAAATCGAGTGAGTTAGGATGGTGAAGGTCGCGTTCAACAGCGGTCTCTGGTTCGTCGGGCCGATGAGCCTCCAGTGCCAGTGTGGTCGGTGACGGCCAGCTAGCCCATCGGTGATGCGCTTTCCGACCCTGGGATAACACGGAACGACCCCCCAACACTTGGTTGGCGCAGTGTTCAGTCGATAGTAGCCAACATCGAAAGGATAAGTCGAAACATATTTTATCCCCACCCGGTCCCAAAAAGTGACAAACTCAGCACTACGGGCCTTATTTGTTTCAAATGCAAGGCCATATAGATGGCATGTTCAGAGTAATTTTCGAGCCGGACTTCCATTCTAGCGAGCTTGGGGTGTGTTGGTGATACGAACAAGAAGGTATGGACCATATCGTTGAGATCCGCAGTACGTTCTAGGTAGTAGGTGGGCATTCAGTAGTATTTGTCGGTAAATAGCGGGATTACGATGGAATGGGACTGCACGGAAGAACCTCTAATATGACTATCCTCCCCACTAACTTAATCCCAGCCAGAAAGATGGACTCGAGCTAATCTGTGATGTTAGTGTACGTTGTCAAGAGTCAGTTCGTAGCTGAGAGGAATATCGGGCCTTGATAGCTCAAGATGGATGGCATTTCCCCGTCCAGTCGCTGGTCCTGCCTTGCTCGGTAAAGTTGTTGAAATAGGATCTAGTATGTATGGTCGTCAGGATCTGAAAAGTCACTGGCATGCGCCACAGTAAGCTCGCAGCTGGTTTCCCACCTCCACAAGTCGTGTGTGCAATGAACGGATATTAAATTAATGTAAATTGTTGCCAACAATTCCTGGCCCATCCTGACCCCATCGCAGGTCTGTTGCTCATAGATCTCATTCAAGAGTGCTCATACCCCTCGAAATGAAGCAGAGGAAGCCAAAAGATTGTAAATCAAAGTACGTACAACGGACTGCCAGTGGTCGTTTGCCGACCAAACCAAATTAAGGGTCTCCACCACAACTTCGCTTCAAACGTCCGAGCCTTGTCTTGTCTCCCTTTACTATGGTCACAGGTATCTCCTGCAAACAATCGGGCTAAGTTAGTTGCGAATAGAAGTAGAATCGCGCAACTTTCTGACGAAGAGGTGTCCATGACAGATCCATACACTTTGCGTAGCCTGGGATCTGTAAGGGTGATCAGCGAGCTCGAGATATCACTGTATCCATGGCACATGCGCCCTCAAGCAGTCCTTCAGACCAGCTTTCTGTCCAAAAACAGACATAAAGGTGAGCGATGTTGACCTTAGGTAATGTCCCTCTGGAGGAGAAAAAAAAGACGTGGCATCATATGTCGGCCCAAGGCTCCTGGTCCTGCGATGCTGGCACCTGCTGGGCATGGTCCGTGGCTTCTTCCATTCCCATGGTATGTACTGGGACGGTAGCCAGGGAATGGTGGCATGTTTCTGCAGTACAATGGGAAAGAAGTGCCTCGGACCATGGAGCAGCAGATGTACACATCCCGGAGAACACAGGCATCCATGGAGGCTTACACCGATGGCCAAGGGCGCTGAGCGCCACACCCCATAACCCTAGACGGGTACAACAAGAGAGGCACGCACCAGAGAAGGATCTCGTCGCCATGACATGTGTCGCGAGGGGTGCTGCTTGCAGTCTCCTTCAGTGCATGGGGACATCACAGATGTTGGACAGGTCCATGAGGGAGGGGTGAATCCAGTTGCTAACGCTCTCTCCCCCGTGGCATTTTATAGACCTCGAGGTTGCTGTATCTGTACCAATTCATCTCGCCTTCCGGGCCACGATGGCGCGTGATGGCAGATGGGTTTATCAGCTCCCATCGTGGTGATTTGAAGATGAAGAGTCATCTAAAATGGTGGTGAGGCATCTCGGCTTTCGTGTCTTGACATATCGGTGCCACTACATCTGAACGGTCCTTTTGTTCACAGAAAATTTACCGTGTTGTAGATCTGACGTGCGATCCCATTGTCGACCAATATCGTGGTGTGCGATGTGCGAGTGAAAAAAGTCACAAGGCCCATCAGCTACTCCGACATTTGTGTTTTCTGTTTCACAACCTTTTTCTCAAGTCTTTCTTGGCCAATTGGGTTTCCTCACTTCGGATGGGCAATTGCCTTACTATCTGAGTTTCCAGAGATTTTCGGACTTTCATATGGTACGCTTTCTTTAGCCATGTTTCCGCAAGCCCCACCTTTAACACACACAGGGGAATTCCCGTCCCTTATCGTCTAACATCTTTTTCCATTTCAAGGCCTTGCCTTTCTTTTGATGGAATGCAGTCAATTCTGACACTCCGATGGTCTGTAGCACGGCAACCTTGACCAATTGTAAAGATTTTTAATGCGTTCTAATGCGGCTTTCTTCCGAACGCGAGGCGAAACACCGAGGAACCATACGGGTGCTGTCCATTTCTACGACGTAGTGACAACGGGCGATCGACCTCGTGTATCATTACCCTTCATCAATGATGATCTATGATAAGTACAGTGCTTGGAGCAAAGGTACGAGTAGCTTTACCGAGCTTGACGTCCACGCACCACTTAATCAACCCTTTTTTTTCGCCGTGACATTTGGTCAAAGGGGTCTAGGCCAATTTCTTGACGAGTAATTTGCACGAGGGGTGCCAGTGAGCTATTTGGGAAAGGCGTGGTGCGAACATCTCTTTCGAAATAATAATTAGATATATCAGGATGTTTCTGCAGCCGGTGAAGGCTGGAGCCTGAAGGTGAGAAAGAGATCTGGAAATTGTTGACCGTGTTAGTACTTGGCCAGCAGCAGGAGCTCAGTTCTTCCATTGCAAGACCAGGATTTATGGACAAATTCTACGGTGGCGGTACTACATCTGTCTTTCACCTCCGACACACAAGAAGCTGACGGTGCTTCAATGCCACATTTTTGGTGGGGCTGCCTCCAATCTCCACTCGTTTCCGTTTGACCGTCTGACGCGGCTGCGTGCGTGCTTGGGGGCTATGGTCTCCCCCCTTTTTTTAATTGGACGCCTGGCGTGCCCCACCGTGATGGGGACTCTGATTACCACCACTACACCCTCCGTCCAGCACAAATTCCGAGGCGATACTAGCGCGAAGATGTTTCCCCTCACACACCAACCGTCCATGGTCATGGCTTCCCCGCAGCTCCTGGTTCACACCAAGAAGAGATACATGGGAATTCGGCAGCTTTACTGTCCTCAAATTTTGAACTCAGGCTAGTGCTCCCATCCTCGATCACCTTCTGGACCATTGTGTCGGGGCCCGCAAGGGCTCACAGTGGGTTCGTGCTCGTATGCATGTCAGTCGACACTGATTCTCACTTGGTCATATTATTTAAACGCCACGCATCAAAGCGGGGCTAACCATTTCCGGTTGTGCATCGCACCGAAGGGGCGTCGCGGAAGCGGGTCACCGTTAGCGAGAAACAGAGCACTTGATGTCACGGTCCGGTGGTGCATCAGAAGGATGAGTGGTCTGGCACTTTTAACACCGTACTTGACGGCGACTTCTTAGGCACAGGCTCCGGGGTATCGGAAAGACAGATTGAAAGCTACTCGTCTGCCTTTTCCGTACATGGGGTTTTGTTGCGAGTCACAGCCTCAGGGAGCACGTATCTCGATATTGCAGTAACCACTGCAAGTTCTTCTGTCATAATAGTACACGTTGTACATCCGTTACATTACATGTACTCGACCACCTAAACACGTTGCCCGATTGTGCTCCACACCCATACCGCCAAGTCGCGAGAGACGTCCAAATTGGCTTCGCAGTCCCCACCCATTACGAGCTAAAAGGAGCTTAGTGTTTCACTTGCGCTTGCTTTCAAAATGAGATTGGTGGGATATCCTCTCCCAAGTTCCGTCCGCACTTCATGCGGTTGTTTTCCATAACCTTCAAGCAACGCCTGCTTCGAAGTGCCCCTGATTGACTTCTTCCTATTTCGCCCTTAACTAGTCGCAAGTTTCGCGCCAACTTTGGCTTTTGCCTCACCTCTGTGGTCCGTCCGTGCACGTGGAGGCGGTTCAGGGTCCATATAAGTCAGTGGATGCGATACATTCATTTATCAAAACACGCCAAACGCAGCGCCCAGGACGTGTGCAACGACACTGAATTTGATGTGGACGCCTACATACACATATGGAACCCACTACAACTACTTCTCATGTGGCGGAAAGACAGTTTCCTTTTCGAAGACCTTTCTACTTAATTTCAAGAAGTTTCACCTCTAATAGCAACGAATTCATTCAGCCGGATTTGTTGCCCGGACAATCGCTATGACGCACCAAAGATCAACGTGGATTTGGCAGGAATGTCAGCCATCTTCTTGTTGCCGTAACCCATGGATGGTGGGACTGTAACCTCGCGCTCTCCTCCAATCTGCATCCCGGCGATGCCAACGTCCCAACCTGATTCTACAGTGAGCATACGCTCTTGAGATAAAAATGTTTCGCCTTACCTTTGATGACGTCACCCCTTCCGAGTGTGAAGGTGAACTACAGAGGATCTGAGCGCCTCTTTTGGAACAGGATCAACGATAAACTCCTTACAGGTTTTCCTTTGGTGTTCTTGTCAAAGATCTTGCCGTCCGTGAGCTTGCCAATATACCGCATGTCGACCTTGTCACCCTTCTTAGCCATTTTACCCGTGCCTACCTTGGCGTCACGAATTTTCACGCCGCCCTCGAGGGTGCGAGTGTCGCCGCTCTTTTCTGGACTCTTGCCTTTCTTCTCGCCCTCTTGCTGCTCAGCCTTCTCCTTCTTCTCCTTCTTCTTCTTGTCTTTCTTGTCCTCTGCTTTCGTCTCCTCCTTATCCTCAGCAGGCTTCTCCTCGGCAGGAGCAGGGACGGCCTTGCCATCTTCACCCTTCAGCTTTTTGGCGAGTTTCTTCCTTTGTGACTTGGAGAGTTTCTCCCCAGCCTCCTCAATATCCACGACGTCCTCACGAGGACGCTTGAGATTTTTGGGTGGTGCTTCCTTGGTTTCCTCCTCGTCTTCTACCTCTTCGAAGCGGCTATGCGAAAAAAAAAAAATCTAAATTAAATCTCTTGGATACATGACGGATGTTGGTCGCTCACTCGACATCATCTTCCAGGTCAATCTCATGTGCGTCGGCTTCGATTTCAACGTCCGAACTGACTTCACCTAGGTTATAGGCATCCTCCTCTTCTTCGGACTCGGAGCCCATGTCAGAGTCCATGGGTGGTTGGTCGACAGGAGCCTGGTCTGAAGATAAGTATCTCGAATTAGGTGGATAAAAAATCGGGAAGAAAGCGTTTCGTAGTATACCAATGTAGTTGCCATACAGGTAGACTGGACTGTGGAGGAGGAAATGGATAGTCAATGATCAATGCCTACATTGAATGGCAGTGTTCAATGGCTCACTTTTTACCGACGAGCTCAAGGATGTACTCGTTGTCTTGCTCGAGGGTTATCTCACAAGAATATTGCTCGATCTGTTTATAATTTTCCCCACGTGAGACGTGTCTCTAGGATACAAAAACACAACCTGCCACTCACTTTACCGGGGGTAAGTGAACATAGCACGGTGGTCACCGCGGAGCCTTTAGGCGGTTCATTTTCATCTTCTTCGTCCTCGTCATCACTTTCCATGGGAGCGAGGTCCAGGTAGGTGAGTTTGACGGTTGTCCGTCCGGACTGGTCTGATAGCACGTCGGAAAGAGCGGCATTTTTAATTTGGAGATCGCCTTGAGGAACGATGACCTCTTCTTTGCCTGGGGTAAGAACGATGCTCCTGGAGGACGAAGTCAAGAAACCAACGAGCGTGTCAAGTACTAGAAACACGTACCAAGGTGCAATAGCGACAACCATCGTGTACAGGTCGTAACGGAGACTATTTTTTTTTGGCGGCGAACAAGCACGAATTCAATGCAGGCCAAGTCGCGTCTCGTCCGAAAAGAGCAACTTTTAACGCACCGCAGCCCAATTACCGTAATTCGAACTCCGCAATTAATCCTACCCTGCTCCTCATCGTTGTGATGGTCAGTGGAATCATCAATTGTTGTTCCAGGAAGCTGAAAGAACATGTCGTTGAATAGTCAAACGTACTGAGACCATATCTCTCAGCGGTCAGATCGACGCTGACCGCAGCCCTCACGCTCGAAAACTTCTCGTCACAAGTAAGTGATCCACCC
>MU124203.1:0-10294 GCA_014904935.1 Melanogaster broomeanus
CTGTCGAGTGTCAGTGAACTAAGTGACTAGTTTGGAGATTGTGCTGATGAGGGAATAGGGCAACGTCTTGGTTGACAGTGATGGCAGAGCATGCCTGAGTGACTTCGGTCTTTCCTCCATCCTTGGCGGCTTGCATGGTGGTTCATCATTTGTGAGATCGACATGTCGACCGGGAGCTATTCGATGGGCAGCACCAGAGTTAGTATGGGACCCTGATACGGTGAAAGCATCAACAGCGAGCGATGTGTTCTCATTCGGGTGCGTCATGCTTCAGGTGAGCAGATCTCGCTCTCGGAAGTGAACGAGGGTTGTAATCATTGTGTTCTGGTAGATCCTTTCTGGTCAAGTGCCATGGGGCAAGATGCACGAAAACACGATCGTTGTGGAACTGGATAAAGGGAGGAGTCCACCACGTCCTGACCACCTACCGATCTACGACAGTGACTGGGCCTTCATTCAGCGGTGTTTTATGACTGCGGAGATTCGTCCGCCGATCGAAGAAGTCATGGATTTCGTTTCTACGGCAAAAATACGTGACCCTACTGGTGTGTGCCACAGATCCAGTCCTCGCTTCGTTTTACCGATGTTCTTTTTCTCAATTGTGGCTCTGCTTTGCAACAACCAGGACTCCCTGAGACATCTAGCAATTCTACTGGGCTCAAGAGGAAGTTGGATGCAGCCATGCTTGGCACGGACACGGAGCGTGTCACATCGCAGGCTCGCAAGTCCAGCTATAACGCAGACGATTAAGATGCGTCATGGTCCCCTCAACGCTGTTAGTACTCATGGCTTCCATTATCGCCATCTGCTCTCTGTTCCTCCCGCAGGTCGTTGGGGATACTGGCACTCCAGATTGGGGGGTATTGGGGACATGGTGGGTTGGGTGCATCATGATTCATTCCACTGGCTGGCGACACGCTGTCTAGTCTTCGACTACTACTCTTGCAGAGGCATCACCCCAAGTCCCTTCCACTCACTTATTCACTCTCATGTCACACAAAGACTATCAATCATATCAATGTCGGATATCAGATTCTGGACACAAACTGCTCGATTATTTTATGTACCAGCCAGTGGTAGGATATGGCAATGGAAGAGGCCCTATCAGCTGAGCTTGGATGGGAGACAGAACAAAACAGTGTCTTGAGTTGTCACATCATGTAGTCAGGGGTCTGGATATGGCACAAAATGATAAGTTACCTTGCAATGATGACTGGTTGACACAGCATCAATGGAACCAGGAATCTTGTTGGAATATTCAAACGTATGGCTGTATAGCCACAGCTTACCTAATCACGTAGTACTTCGTACTTCATAGTCTAGCCATACACCTCAGCTGATCAGTGACTTGCAGTACACTGAGTACTCTACAGAGTTATACAGGCTTTTACAGACCTTTTACAAATCTTTCCAGGATACTCAAGGAGTGGAAGTAGTCATACTACAGAGGGATTGAGTGTCTTCCTTCTGAATGGCCTGGCTACGGGAGACTAGAGAATAGTATGAATCCGGTCAAATAGCAGAAGTGGTGACTGGCAAGTCACACAGGCGCAATGACTTGACACGAGTGCCATGACATCAGTAGGACCAAAAGACACGTGTTGATCGCGGATTTGAACTCGAAAGTGCCAGCTGCAAGGCCTCGCCATAGCCGCTGGATTTCGTCCTCGACCGTACCTTTTCATGACGGAAACTGTCGGGCCAAGTACTACATACTGGCACGCAAATTTAATGAATGGCAGCCAACAGATAACATTATTTTTGACAGGCAAAAATCAATAAAAACCGACATAATGTGGAGTATCGAGTCCGTCAAATGGGTGCCAGTGGGAGCGGAGGGTCCGTGCTGAAGTAACCTGAGCCTAAAAGAATACAAAGAAAGTTGTTGCACGGTGATGGCGCTAGCGCTGTCGAGAATTAGCGTAAAACGACCAAATGCCGCACGGCGTCGGAAGTCGAACGGCTCTGGTAACACGCACATGTACCCACTGCACCTTCAAGCTTCAGCACTGAAGTTCTCTCGCATGTCCTTTTACACGTGAAACACGCGTCAAGCAACAACTAGGGTGCTCAAGCGCAAGAAGGACCAAGTGGAGAGTGGGGCACGCTTTGATCCGTGGCAGCTGTCAAGTTGCTTTGTGCATTCAGCGCCAAAGCAATGGCGTCCACACCAGTGAGTGGCACCATTCGTTCCCTTTGGCCCTCGACGCGAACTAGATTCTGGAGTTGCTTTGGCGCTTGGAGTGTGGATATTAAAGCTGTGCTAACATGGGAGACGGTCCACAGAGCAAACAGGGACACAACAAATTGGACCTACAGGGACCTACTAAATTGGAACCAGTTCTTTTTCCCGCTCTACTTCAACGACGCGCTCCTCCCATCCACTACAACCACCAACACTGGTTCTTCCGCTATCTAAACCCTCATCTACCCACTTTATATCACAGCATCCCTCCCTGGCCACCATTCTACGCGATGGCTGGCCCAATTCGTTCCACTCCCGTCGCTGGCTCTGCTCGACAACAACCCGCATATAAAGTTCAACCACCACGCCCACCAAATGCATGGATCTTGTATCGTTCAGACAGACTCAAAGATCTACCTCCTTCAAAGGAGCGCAGGGCACAGGCTGATGTCTCCAAGCTCATCTCTGACTTGTGGAAGAACGAAAAAGAAGAAGTCAAGCTCGAGTACGAGCGAATGGCTGATGCAAGGAAGGCTGAGCACCAGCGCATGTACCCCTCCTATCGCTTCCAGCCCATGAAGAAGGAAGACAAAGAGCGGATCCGAGAAGAGCGCAAACAAGAACGCGAGCAAGCTCGCCTCGCAAAAAAGTCAAAAGGTCGTGGCGCTACTGCCGCGACTACGAGCGCGCCAACCCCACCTCCCTTGGTCTATGCCATGCCACCATATATTGTGCCACCTGGTTACGCACCTCCCATGACCATGCCACATCCTTACATGGTACCTTACCAGCCGGAAGCGCGTTTTGGTCCCGCGGGACCATCTCCCCCACTGTCAGCTGCGTCGTCACCGAACGACACATCCACGTCACCAGATCCTCAGGACTCCAATACAGCATCAACGAGCGCATCTCCCCAACTAACTCCCAGTCCGAAGTCACAGGGGTCTCCTTCGTCTTCGCAACCATTACCCTCCAGTATGCTGTACCCTCCACAGCAATCGTCTCTTCCTAGCTTGCAGCAGCCATCTCCTATCCCGTACGCGATTCGGGCTCTTCCTCTTCTTCAATCGCAGACAGATGAACCTAGTTTGGGGCAGTTTCCACCTGCTCAGTCGCAATTACTACCTGCGCAAGATACATTGCTCCCTGCCTCACAAACTGACTGGAACGACATGTCATCTGTGCAGTTCTCGAACCTTGACTCTCAAAATCCTGAGGTAGGCCAAGAATATTATACAACGTTGCAAATATTGAATATTTCCCAGGAGTTTTTGAATTTCGACATCGCATTCAATCAAGCTCAGAGTTTCGCAGAGTTCCAACAAGGCGTCTCCAATGACGGGCTGCAACTTGATGGTCTGCAAGGGCTTCTATCCATGACCGGCGAGAACGGCGTCTTTAGCCTGTCGAATCTCAATCCCTCAGACCTTTTGGCTCATCCACAAGGTGCCCTCGAGATTGCAATGGGGCCTCAACCCTCCGCGTTTGACTTCACTGGAGACCTTTTTGCCAACTTCGACTTCTCCACCCTCGAGCAACCTATGCAAGCCAATCAGGCGCTCATATCTAGCGTTGATCCACTCGCTGCCGTTCCCGTACCCGATGACTTCACATCACTCTTTCAGACTCCCAATAACCCCGAGATCCAGGTGTACACCGCCGCTCAACAGCGCCAGCCGAGCATGTTCACGCAGGATGTGATGCAGTTCCTCAATCTCGAAGCTGCAGAAGGTTCTCTGCAGGATACCTCGACGCTTGCTATTGCTACTACTGTCGCTCCGCAACAGGTGCGCCTCCCTCCCGCTCAGCATGCGCATCCAATGCCTATATTCACTCAGATGACGAATACGGCTATCGCTGACGTGAATTCCTACGTCCCCCCTGCCGGTGCCATCCATTCGTCGACGCGTCGTGTCGCTGCAAGCTGGAAACCATCATTCGCGGTGCCTGATTCCCCTGTCGAACAACCTGCCCAACCATGGGACCTTTCCGCCAGCTGAGCAAATGTCGCTGACGAATCACGATCTATTCCCAAAAGCATCACGGACAACTTTTCGGAACCTCGAAGGTGGCCCCCATTATTTTTGACTTATGTTATCCTCTTTGTTTGCTTTCAGTGTTTCGTTGAATTGTTGGACCCCATCGCTTTCTCTCTGCTTTGTTTGGTTATCTTTTAGTGTGGCGAGACGGCCTCATCAAGATCATCGCGCATTCCCTCCCGCTCTGTTCACCCCGATTGGATCTTTGCCCTGTGGTTTGTCGTCCTGCGTCCCGTCACACATCATAGAACCTTTAGGTCCACCTCATATATCCACCCGAACTATCACCGCTTGACGACATTGTTCTGCTCCCCTCATTCCTGCATCATTCCGTTCATCTTCCTCTCTTATTTTTCACATCACAATCATTTCTCACTACCATCATCTCATAACTTCAACCACAGTATCATCATCAGCCGATATCAATATGACATTGACAATCACGCGTCCCGCACTTCTACTGATACCTTATCGTACAGTTTTCTCCCCGTGTTCCGTGTTTTCATTTCTCTGACTTATAACCTTAAATTCATCGAACTTGAACTGACTCCAAAAATAGCACTGGCATGCTCTTCAATTGTTTTCTACCTGTGTAGGAGTACTAGCAATGTAAAATCGTTTCACTGTAGCGTATAAGTCGTTGGAAGTAGAAGAACGACTTTTGAATGGTCTAACCAGAGAGAGATTGTTATAATTAGGAGGTTAGAACTTAGAGCTGATCGATATATGTCGGGCGGCGACGTGGCGTTCCGTTGCCAGTGACAGATAGTTTTCTTTTTTTTTTTTGTGCCGTTGAACTTGACAGTCGACAGAGGAACGGTTGGCGGGTTGTCGCGTTTGGACCCCTTGTTCTGGATTCCTCCCTCGCATCATAACGCCCGTCGTAGGTATCGACGAGCACCTCCGCCGATCTGAATCATGTCCATAGTCCAAATCCAGTGGACAATAGGGAATATTCAAAATGTGGGACATTGTTGCCTTCATTCGCCTGTCGAAGCTCTCCTGCGTACGGCAGCGACAGCGTAAGTACCAGGGAAACTGACGAGAAATGAAAACTTCCAATGACCGTGGAGGAGCGGGCCTGCCAGGGGCGTCTTCGAAAGGACAATAGAGAAGTGGACTGTGGAAGGAAGATTATGGACTAGATTTGAACAATAATAATCATCGCAATGCTGGCTGGGACCTCGTGCACATGTTGCTCAGTGATCGCGGTGTCAATAAAAACAAGATAGGCAGAGGTGGCTGTGTAACTATTTTAATCCTTCACACATGTCCAGCTTGAACCCCTCCACTGAGTCACGACCCTCGGTTCTAGGAAACGAAAAATCTCTAGATGGTCTTTGACTCTTTGCGCAAATGATTTCGTATCTGATCAGCTGTTCGTGACTCTGGAGTTCCTTCGGGAGGACAACGGAGAGGCAGACTAAGCTTCAGTAGCATGGGATGATGGAGATGTCATGGCGACCGTGACTCTCACCTGAGTGCTTATTTGGTGCTTATACTTATGGCCGGCGAAAGCGTTCATCACTGGCATGATGTATCTGAGCAACGACACTGACTCCCAGCTTGCCAAAAATCGGCTGGATTAGACGCCGATAACTCTCCGATTCCAATGACCGAAGGCGCCACAAATGAGCTCAACAGAGCTGTCATGGCAGGTGTTCACAATAGGATTGTCCACGCCACCGATCGGACGTGCGTTTGATGGCTACAGGTGAGGCGTTTAAGACCCTCTGAGGTGCTTGAGGAAGCAAGGGTTGACATGTATGTATGTTCTCACAGAGAACAGAGGCAACAGGGATGTACTGTCTGTCCTCCCTGTTGAGTTATGGCTCGAAATTCTGCACCACGCTACCTTCGTCCCAGGCACCCTCGAGCCGGACATATATCATCAGACGGGAACGTTGGGTGCCTACTTCAACTATCGGTACTACTCCGTCATGCTCGATGCTTTGCGCACGAAGTGCTCGCTCACTCTAGTCTGCAAAAGATGGAGGAACCTATGCACACCCCTTCTCTACCAGTCAATTCTTATCAGAGATACTCGGTGCTTGGAAGTGCTAGCAGTCACTCTTGCGAGATCTCGTGGCCAATGCAGTGTCTCAGATGATACTAGTGCACGTCCCCTGGGCTCGTTCACCACGCGACTTGACCTCGCACAGACGCTCTGGCGAGAAGACGACTCCGACCTGCTGCGCCGCATTATGGGTGGTCTTCCAAACCTGTCCGTCTTCTCGGTCTCCGCGACCGGATGGGCAACGTTAGGAACGTCTAGATGCATTATCGACGACATCTTGTCTTTCGCTCCGCATCTGAGGGTTCTTGATTGGACATGGGGAATACATCCACAAGATTTCGAGCGGTTGCTGAACAATACTCCCCGGCTTCGGATGCTACGTTGTCTCGATATACCGCTGCACCACTTCGCGACTGGTGACCTCCTGGTCGCTCCTCCTGCAAGAATCGTAGTAGCCAACATTACAAACCTGTCGATATACGAGCCGTTTAACCCACGCGGCTTCTGCTCATATCTCATTTTCCCGTCGTTGCGTGACTTGTCTTGTCACCTTTGGATCCAGAACACGACGACGGCCAGTGCCCAAGAATGGTTCTTCGAGAGGCACGGACGCAACTTGACTTCCCTTCATCTTCAGCAGTACGCATCGTCCCCCGCCAATAATACGAGGGACCTTCTGTGGATCAACGAGCGTTGTCCTGCATTGCGCACCTTGACTATCTCGCTTAGAGATTGGCTGGAACTGCCTGTTGATCCCGTCAATATTCCCTCCATTGAATTTCTCGGGCTGCGTTGTGCGCTCGAGGGTCTGCGGCGTCGTCATTACAAAGTTTTGTTCAGATTCTTCGAGTCACTGGACGAAACGTCGTCCACATTACGGACTGTTCAATTCCTCGATCCGGTTAACGTATCCCGACATGTTTCATCTGGGAGGATGTCGCAGGTTTATGAAGGATTTTTATCAAGCGAAGCAAATTTAGCTTGGAAGATCATATGGGGAGGTCGTTGGAAGGTGAGCCCATCGTATTGGACGTTATTGGGTTCGATGATAACCTGTCTCTTGATACCGTGCAGCCTATTTTGTGATTTAATCATATTTTCGCTGCATCGTCGGTAGCTCGTCCTCAGACATCGACGAATTGGAGTATTGTTTGGCAATCCAAATCAGATAACCGTGTGGAGAATTACCCCTTTGATCTGGTCAGATAGTGAACCATGCTAGTGACCGTCATTCCATGCCTCTTGATCGGATTGGAGGCACTCTTCGAGTGGCATTCTTCCTGGAACTCTGCCGAAAGGCTGGTTCTGGTGGGGGTTATTCTTGAGAAGGACATCCGCCCTGATGGTACGTGAATTTCCATACCATCTTCAGGCATTGTGGCGGTTCATTTAGATGTTCACTTTACGTGGATGGGTTGAGGGTTGAGATGCGAGGCTGCAATGCGCGGCACGAAAAACCCGATCACTGGCACGTTGGGCATGTTTGTGGGGTCTCGCTTCTCACATGTACATGCCAGTGTGACGCTAAACATTGAATTGCTAGACGTCTGGGCTTCACCGCGGACTACCGGGACCATCGATTGCGACTTGCCGGAAGAAATAGCTCTCAGTAACATTCGGCATCGATTTCTTTCGTTGAGCGAAGGCGGCACGTGTACACATCATGTCTCGGTCAATGTATCTCTCATAATCCTGTGGTAAGCCCCTGAACCGTTTATTGATGGGTTCTTCAATATGGACCGGCATGCTCCGTGCTAATCTAGTTACACGTCTGCCTCGCTGCAACACGAGTTTGACCTGACCATCTTTTCTGAATCACCCTTGAAACCTGTCGACAACAGTACGCTGACTCCCTTGTGTTACAACCATACTCGAACCTCTTTCTCAGTGACGACACTGGTACAAGACATGCAGTGAGAATCACTCCCGTTGCTAGCTTGAATTTACTCTGACAGATGGTCTAGTAACACAGCATGCCTGTGACACCTGGTGACCTACCCGATCCTCACCAAGGTACTCGAACGACTGGACGACAACCAAGTTGAGACCGGCGCCTTTGGTGTCGTATACCACTATGCCTGCCGGCTCGAGGGACAGTTGCGTGAGGTTAGTATTCATGAATCTACCCATGTTCCAAGCCCATGCCGTTCGACATCAAGGTGGCGTCAAATCGGTCAAGATCCCTGATGATATCGAGGACGAAAAAGTGGAAGAGTTTGAACGAGTAAGTGACTAATATCTTCACAGAGTGGCAGGCACATTCTAAATTCTGCCATCGACGCCTCAGAGACTACGACGTGAACTTGCATTATGGAGAAGATTAGACCACCCAACATCGTACCTCTCTTGGGAATTGCTTCTGGCTTTGTATCGGGAAAGTATCCTTGCATGGTTTCGATGTGGATGCCAAACGGTACGCTTAATTCGTATATCAAAAAATTCGGAACCGAACTAGCCATGGGCAATCAACTACAACTTGTCAGTACCATGCACTTGTGTCAAACATTACCTGAGTCATGATTACACAGATCAAGGGCATGGCGGCTGGGCTTGGTTACTGTAAGCTGAACACTCGGGCTTTGTTCGTCTATCAAAGGTAAACTCCTCGAGACAGTACACTCCCAAAACATTGTTCATGGCGACCTCCACCCGGTACGTCGTGAACGTCGCCTCGTCGTACTGGCTGTTCTAATCGTCCTCTGCATAGTCGAATGTGCTTCTCGATGGGGAACATAATGCCCGTCTCACTGACTTCGGCTTAACTCAAGTTCTTGGTTCCGTACACGAACAAATGGACTACCTGCGATCTGTCATCATTCGCCCTGGTGCCATCATGTGGGCCGCCCCGGAACTCTTGCCCGACGATGGCTCTCGACCTGAAATTACAGTGAAATGTGACATCTACTCACTCGGTTGCATCATGTTTTTCGTATGTTTTCATCCTTAAATTGGGCTGTCTGGACTGAACCAAGCTCCAGATTCTCTCAGGAAGAAAACCTTGGCCGAGTTTCAGTGATCGAGAACAAAAACTACGCCATGGTGAGAATCCCGAGCGTCCGATCTCGCCCGCCATCCCCGACGATATCTGGATGTTCATCGAGAGGTGCTGGACCTTTTCTTCGCCGATGGCCCGTCCATCTGCCGAAGAAATTCTGCTATTCGTATCCGCCATACTCCCAACTCTGCCACTACGACCATTCCCCGAGGCACGCTCGACCTCTGGGACATCCTACCACCAACCCCAGTCATCGACTCCGAATGTTGTCAATGTCATACTGTTTGGCGAGACAGGTGTTGGAAAAAGCGCTGTTATAAATCTTGTTGCTGGCAAGGAGGTGGCACGCTACTCCGCGGACGCTGACGGTTGCACTGAAGCATCAAAATCATATGGCTACTCCTTGGTTCCAGACTAATACGTATATACGACACAGTCGGGCTTGACCAACCCAGGCGGGGACTTCCAGCCATACCGGAAGCCCGCAGGCTAGTCCGCTCGCTTCATGAGGCAGGTGGCATCCACCTCCTGATGTTCTGCATACGTGCGGGCAGAATAACCCCGTCCATACAGAGGAGCTATCGATTTTTCGGAGAGCTCCTGTGCCGAAACAAAGTGCCAATAGTCCTTGTCATCACCGGCCTCGAGAGAGAATCGGAGATGGAGGATTGGTGGGTGAGGAACACGCGCAACATCGAAGGATTCGGCATACACAGCATCGGACATGCATGCGTTACAACCCTGCAGGACGACCCAGACAAGTACGCCGAGTCACAAAGGACGATTCGTGAACTCCCTTGAGAAGTGTGCCCGTCGGGGATGGAATAGTTCCGATGGAAGAGAGGACGAGAGAGGGATACCTCAGTACGGTGCTCAAAGGGATGCTTCCAAAAAACGTCACGGCAAAACACGATCCTCCCAAGGATAGTAGCGAAGAACGGTGGGTATTGGAGATATGGATACAGTTGAATTGCTCATAACGTATTGAGTATTTGGCGGGTTCCCAGGCTATGCATTATGTCATTGTCATATGATCAATTCAACTGTATATACATAAG
>MU124205.1:0-10119 GCA_014904935.1 Melanogaster broomeanus
GCCAGCGGCCGTGGGGAAGCGTGCACGTGACTTGGGGTTCCCTCGCGTCACGCCCCCCGCCATGCGACCTGTCGCCCGATTAGGCAGGTGGACCCTCGCCCTCGCGCCTCGCCTCGCCCGTCGTCTCTCTCTCTCGCGTCGGGGAATGGACACGCATCGGCCGACTCTTGGGAATAATGGCATGTGAGTTGGAAGTGGGACAGGGACAGACAGTTTCCGTGTGCGATCCAAAAGAAAAACGATCAAGGTGTGTGTGTGTGTGGGAGTCTCAAATGCAAAACAAAACAGCAGCGAATGGTCTCGCGACGTGTTTCGACTCGTTGGTGTGAACAGTTTGTGCGAACGGACGCAGACTCTGGGAATGGCATGCGAGTGATGGGACTGTACACGTGCGATGCGAAATTAAGGCATGCGGTAACTAACACTAACTACTAGTATAACGAAGAGAGGGATGAGTACTACTTGAGTTATCACGGGGCAAGGAAGAAGTGCATCGGCGAGGTGGATCGTGCTAGCGGGATGGTGGCACCAGCAGGTAGGTACTATTAAGCACTCGAGCTACTACGGGGTACAGAAACGAAGACTGGGCAGTGGGGATAGTAAACGAGGATCCCCGGCTGCCGATGCACTGCTCGGCGGATTGCAGACGTGTCGGTGGCGCTCACTCATCGGCCTGCTCACTGGCAGGCTTGCGGTTTCGGCGTAGCCGTGATGGTCTGTCACCGCGCTCTCGTCGCGCAGAATTAATCGCGTGGAGGAGGGCTGTGTGGCCTCGTTCTGCCTGTGGGTAGGCGGCGAGGAAACGTTCCTCGTCAGACTTGTAACTGTTGGATGTGCCGATGGGCGGTGAGTCAGCCCATCAGTTTGCAATGGTCGGAAACGGTACTCACGTATTCAGGAATTCGAGTGCGATAACGGACCGCTCGTGGTATTTGACGGCAAACAGCCGGTTGTCGCCATGAGTCCACTCATGTGGCCAGTCCTTGAGCGGGACATCAAGGCCGAGCTCGGGGTCGCCAGTCAGCCAATGCTTGACTATGTCCCTCCAGGACTCCTTCTTAGGTCGGCGCGTTCCATCAGAGCACCGAACGGGGACGTCAGGAATGATGACGCCAGCCTTTGGTATTGAATGGGACGACGAGATTCGCTGCGCTTTGCCATGCAGCACGCCATTGGCACGAGTTGCACTGGCACGAACCGAGGTTGGTGATCGACAGCAAGGTTGCTGCTCCCTCTTTAGCGATGTGCACTTGCTGATGGGGATGCGTGGCCACGCCAGTGCCAGAAATGGGAGTAAGGTCGGAGGATGGCGAAGGTAAGGAGGCCGTTGTGACGGATGGAGCAGGAAGGCGAGGTGGAATCTTGATTGTCAGTGGCACCATCGGCTGCTCAGGCTTGCTAGTACTGCCGCTGCTTCCTGGGCCAGCACTCGGGAGCTCGTGCGATTGAAGGATGGCTTGCGTAAGTTCACGGATGGCTCCAGCAACAGAGTCCAGGTCTACTCTCAGTCCCCGAACGTCAGTTGTGATAGATGTATGAACTCCACGCATCTCCTCGGTTGACATCGGCTCCATGAGCCTCGCCTCTCCCAGCAATGACCCATTTGCCTCCCGTGGGACTGGTGCCAGAGCATCACTGTAGTCGGTTTCATAGGTATGGAGTTCGTCGAGAAGGTACCGGATCAGGGTGTCGCGCTGTGATTTGGGGAAACGTTCAATCGTGGTTCGGACGTTTGCAACACAGGGACAGCAAGCAAGAAACCTACATGCTCTTGTTCGGCCCACCCACCCCACCAGCGGACCTTTGCTAAAGGCCAGCGTTGACCAACGGGAGCAAACATGAAGCGGTACTGAGCACCACCACGTCGAAAGCAGTGTGTTGAAAACGAGCCAGGAATTCCGGCACCAGAAGTTGCCTCGTTGATCCACTTCTGAACGCTATCGTGGGAGAGTTGTTCACGAGGCTGAATAACGCCGTTAGCACCCATTGCTGGGAAGACACAGTCACCAGGCTCGAGCGCGCGCATGTAATGGAAGACCTCAAGCCACTTCATCCAGAGCAAGAGCCAGAAGAAGGTGTCGGATCCACGTAGGTCGGGTTGAGGATAAACTTTGTAGTGGTTACCTGCATCAAATGTCCCACATGACCTTATCAGTACCAACCCGCTATTTGAGGATCGAGGACCGATGATCGATGATCGGTGATCGATGGACACGTACTTCGGAGATCTGGTTCTGACTGCCCCTTGTCAACTTTCTTTTGCCATCCTTTGCGGTTCTTGAGGTGGATGTCAAAACATGTGGACAAGTCACTGAGTACGAGAGTCTCGCCAGCAAGGTACTTAATCAACACATGGTTGACTGCGACCGGATCAAATATCGTGACGTGACACTGCTTGACTTTGACAAGCTCGAAGCATCTATGGTGAGATGCCTTAGTTTTCTATGTAACGTTGCACAGCTTCAAGCCAGCCTGAGCTTACCTTGTCCACAGAGTCCATGCCGTCGCATCAAAGGCAATCTGTTCCAAGTGGCGGGTGACCAGTGTTCGTTCTGCTAGGTCCAGTTGCAGAACAGTCGCTGGCTCGCCAGCTAAGACGCGTTTGAGCGCTTGAAGAGCTTTGTCAAGCAAGGGACAGGCTTCGAGGGACCATGCGAGCATTCTGTCCATGAAGTCCTTGGACATCGGCAGCGAGTGCTTCCTGTTCCCGTCTTCTGAGCTTGCTTTATGTTTTAAAGAACTGATGATATCGTCGACCTCTGCAGAATCCACTGGATTGCCTTCCCACCGCTGCTTGATTTGATCGAAGTGCCATCTTCCACGGTACGTGTCACCGTCGCTGTGACAGCATTTCAGGGGTGAGTACTGGCTGACTTGGAGCAGAGCAAGTCACTTACGCTTTATCCCACAGATTTTTGAATGCGGCGTGGATTCCCTCAAATGTACCCTTGCCAAGGTTCTGGTGGAACCCCTTGAATGTCAGGAACAATGCGAGCGCCTTGTCTGAGCACTTGTTCGGTATGCGGTCGAATGCGTGCGGGAATATGGGGTCACTGTAAGGGTCTTCTTCTTCAGCAAGCTGATCAGGGGCAGGCCACTCTTCATCAGCATCCCGGTCAGTCCCAGAGAAGTGACCTGACAGCCATTCCCGGCCTCGTCTCACATGGCCCTTGTAGCAGTCCCTTGTGTTTTTTGCCTTAAGGTGGGCTTCCTTTCCTGCTTCCTTCAGGTGTTCAATAACCTTCAGGGACTTCGAGGACGATGCCGGCCGTTTTCTGTGGGTCTTCTTCGGGGACTGAGGGAGCTGTGGGGCTTTCTTAACAGACCCCCTTGCCCTTCCCATAGCGAGTGTTGAGTAGATTTGGTCAAGTTGCAAGCGGAAGACTGGTGGTCGGCTTCCAGGGACACATCCAAGTCTGTTTTGCTATTTGTCACACATGCACTAGTGTAGGCTCAGCCACCGAATTGTTGAGATCATCGCCGTCATGCTAATTTCATGCTACATACAAGTGTACATCATTGCTGGCTAGCTACATTGTTTACGAGGATCAGCCAATAATAATCTCCACCTCCGAGTCGTCATCTGATTCGTTGGCGGCATTCTCTGCATCTGTGTCTGTGGTAAGATCAATCACGTTTGATCGTGACACCGGAGAGTTGCTTGGGACGGGCGGCAAATCATCCGACCACAGAAAAGCACGGGTCTCTGCCCGTTCTCGTGCTTCGCGACCAGCGTCCAGTGCGGGTGTTTGCTGCAAGACATTATTCAGCATTGTTCGAATATCAGGAATGAACCTGTCTTTACCTCGGTAGACAGGTCGGTGAAGCGTTGGGCCTCGACTGGAAGTGCATACTCGACGACACATGCAGGGAGGGTTAAATACTTGAGCTCTTCGTCCTCGGGCCCATCCAGCTTGCCGGTGACTTTTGAACGGGGTAGTGACAGTGCAGTTCGTACCGCGTCTCCAAACTGCCTTCCATGATAGCGAACATTGTAAACAACAAGTTTCGAACCGGTCGTGTTGACCAAACTTCGATGAATGAACATCAGCGTCAAGTTGGCGACGGTCTGGTCACCCAGTTGCTTCGGGAGCTATGACAGACAAGGAAAGTATCAGTACAGAATGAGAACGTGTCAATCTCACATACCCCACACATCAGTCGCACCAATGCACCTTCCCAGATGGTGGCGCGCATCTTGACGACAATTGTCTCAGCCTTCCAAAAGTGGCGCTCGCACAAAGTCGCGAGAGCACCAAGAGAAGGCTGCCGTGACTCGATGTGGTAAGGACACGGTCTGTTGGCCGAGCTGGAGGAGCTTGAGGAGAAACTGGTTAAGGGCATGACGTAGGATTGTAGGACACCGTAGTCAGGGAACGAGTCGGGGATTACACTAGCAACATCGGTGTACTTTCGCCCCAACAGTCCCTCAGGGTCTGCCCTAAGGACTCGCCGAAGGGTGTTCCGCCATCCAGGGAGAAAGCCAACGAATTCTGATCTCGACATTGTCGAGAACGCATCCAGTAAGGGCTCAGCGAGCTTGTACTTGGTTAGCCCATGGGCAATTTTGATACCACAACCCGGAAGGCCCTCCTGCGCTACCACGTCATTCCCGCAGTCACTTGCAACAGAACATGACCACTTACATTGTAATCGCCACTGCGGACGAGAGCCATCAAGACCAGGTCTGCGCGTGTCAAGTGGACCGCTTGACAGCCAGCAATAGCATGCTCGGTGTAGATCTTGATATTGTCAAAACGCCGGCTTGGGGGAAGGGATGTCAGCAATAAAGTAAAGAATATATACCCAAGGCTTACCAGCGTGCAACGCACGTAGAGCCAAATATCAGGGTGTCATTGTCCGTAGTTAGTACCATGTCAATGAACCCTCGCTGGCTCAGCGCAGCCAGCTCAGCTTCCGCTTCACCAGGTGCCTTTTTAAATGTCAGCTGTGGACATCTCCACTCAGGAGGGCGCTTACCTGACACCATCTGAATCCAAACGCGTCCAATAGTTCCTGGAAGGCATGCGAGAGCCAGTGAGATTTTCCGCCTGTGTGCTTTCCTCGTTTCGTGGGTGGTCGTCCGGGCCCGTCAAACACAAAGAACACATGCATTGGCATTGCGAGAACAGCAGCGAGTCGAATAAACAGCGCACAGAGCTCAGGGTTTGGTCCGGCGCCTGCATGATTGAACTGAGAGACCGGGCAGACCGAGTGCATCCACGTACTAGATGTGGTTGATCAGTAGTTAACGGGATGCTCGAATAGGGCTCATTACACACACCTCACATCCACACCCACAGTTAATAACTTCAGCCCACCACTGGGGCCACTTTGAGGACGGAAACCTTCATTGGCTGCGAATTCCAAAAGCGAGCGATTATCAGAAGCGGGCCACAAAATCTGAGGGGTGATCAGAACGAAACGCTCGTCTGCACATCCATGTACTCACAGGCCAGAGTCCTTGGACACCCATGGCGTTTGACAGTGATGAAAGTTGATGACAACCACACAAGGGGCGACATGGCAGTCAGGGGACCCCATGACGACATCATGCGCAGCCACAGCACCGTATACCCCCGGAGTCTCCTTTAACACGAGCCGAGGGAAAACGGTCTGTGATCTTGACAGAGGGGGGACACCTCCGATAGGAGGCAGAAACGGGTATGGACCTAGACGAGCCAGCCGATTCGTGTACGCCTAGGCAGGGGAAGACATGTCTGGATCGTCAAAGGAAGATTCATCAGACAAGTGCTCGAAGCCAGTGGGTGGGAGCATTGCAGATACTACACGGCGAGTAGGAGCAAACTTGGGAAGCACTAGGCTCTGCGGAGGGGATTCTCCTGACTCCATTGTAGGGAATGCGGAGGAGGCACCACTCTCCGCAGGATGTACCAATGCAGAGAACAGTATGTCAGAATTAGATGCACCTAGTCAGAATACAGGAACGCACGAGTGCAGCTTTCACAAGGGTAATGTCTACCCATTGCGAATTCCAGGACGTCTCCAGTGAGGCCTGAGTTTGATCTCGAAACCAAGCGGCACGATTACGACCTGCAGTGCCTAGCTCCGTCTCACTAGATTTCATCAAGGTCGCTAATGCCAACCCGGCAAAGACGAGCGAAGGTTGCATCATCGACCGATCTTCAGGATTGTACAAGCTCTGCACAAAGTCAGGGACATTGACAAACGAGAGCCAGTAGCCGGTGGTTGCAAACCTGGTACATACCGGTCAAGAACAATTCATGAAAGTATATTCAAAAAACTCACAGGGTGGATAAATCAGAAACAATATCCTTGAGCCTTGAAAGAAAGGAACGTTGGACAAATATTCCGGTGGAATGACGATTCACTTACGATTGATCGCGGTTGGCGGAATAACTGTCTACAAGGTTATCCCACCGTTCCTTTCCGTTGTGCTGTACTGATGAGGTCGAAGTATTGCGAACCTTCTCGACCAGACGGCGGTCAGAATGCTGAGGATAAGGACGTAAGTTCGTTATCCCGTTGGCCTAGTGTTTATAAGGACCACACACCGTTGAATAACCATTGGCGGACAGACCTCTCGATTGCGCGGATGAGGAGAAGTCCGAACCTTGAGGTGAGAGAGAAGGTTGATTCAAGCGGATGTGGCTGTCCTGTCCATCGAGTCCTGTAGTCCTCAATGTGGGAGGTTCAACGCCTTGGCGATCTTGTATACCGTCCTGACCATCTAGAGTCCGACCCGCAGTTCTCTTCCTTTTTGAGGGCGGTATTGGCGGAGCTGATCCGTCAGCTGGACGTTTCTTGCAGGAACGCTGGCAAGCGCTGGGACGTTTATCGGGGCCTCTACGCTTAGGGCGACGAGGACGTTTATTACCGTTCGAAGGAGTACCAAGGCCCTGCAATCCCGGTTTGGCGAAGTTGGACAACAATGACCCACTCGCCATGCGCTCTAGCATGTGCTGAGATGGGGACGAGGGAGCCGGAGAAGAAGGAGCTTCTTGATCTACGCGACTGACACCCTCGGGTGACAAAGAACGCGTCTTCTTTGGCTGAGGAGCCCCAGGGGACTCGAATCACGAAGGTGACATCGTACCATAAAAGAGATTGTTAAATCCCGTGATCGTTGGGGCGGCGGATAGGAGAGGCGAGCTCAAGAGATCCCCAGTAGGAACCACAGGTACAGAGTCCACGTCCATTGCATCTTCCGAAGCAGGGGAAGAAGGTGCATCGGGGGGCTGGAAATCCGAGTCAATGCCTAAACCATCAGGCTCATTTGAAATGCTGGCACTCACAGGAGCGAACATATTTGAATCAGAGGTCTGCGTGACTCTCAATGGCTTTGTAGAGAGCCACTCAAGAGGTAGTGCGCTACGCTGAGTGTGCTTCAAGCCGGACCATGTTCCAGACTTGGCATCAGATGCTGGATCGCTTAACATGCTGTCATTGCTCATTTCTTGCCCGAACAGGCGTGCAGCTGCTCATGGACGCCCAGGGGCGATTCATCGGCTTGCCAAGGTGGGCGTTCTCCTTATGGACGATTTTGGAGGGCACTGGGAGAAATGTCCATCGCATCGTCCTGCATGTTGTCATGAGTGATACTCACGTAATCGCGTGGAGGAGAGTTGAGGGACATGGAGGGATGAGAGCCCTGGTGACGATGAGGCCGAAATGATCTCAGCGGTGTGGTCCTCGATGCCGTGTGGAGTGGGTGGCGACGCCAAAGGTGCAAGCGACGTTGACGTCGACTAGGACAGAGATGGGGTGTCAAGAGTTGTAGGTGGTGTTGTGTATGTGGAAGAGGGGTTTGGAGGAGGTGGATCGGTCTGGGTGGTGACGGATACCGCTGTCCACAC
This sequence comes from Melanogaster broomeanus, assembly GCA_014904935.1. Classification (NCBI taxonomy): domain Eukaryota; kingdom Fungi; phylum Basidiomycota; class Agaricomycetes; order Boletales; family Melanogastraceae; genus Melanogaster; species Melanogaster broomeanus. The sequence continues at coordinate 7,839 of MU124205.1, forward strand.
GACGGCGATGTACTTGGACCAGTACTCGAAGACGATGCAAATGGATTGGCTGTCGTGGTCAGCCTAGCACATTCCAGCGTGGCAGTCCTATGTGAGGGGCCCACAAGAGTGGGCACCCATCAACGATGACAGACGAGTGGGACAACGTGAGGGGCAACGTGAGGGGCCCACAAGAATGGGCACCCATCAATGACGAGAAGGCGAGAGGAATGGGACGAAAGTCATATGTGAGGGGCCCACAAGAGTGGGCACCCATCGACTGTAGACAGAGTCCGTTGTGAGCGTGCGCGTGAGGGGTGGGTCCCACTCGAGGTACTGACACACCTCTCTCTCCATCCGATTTATCTCCCAGGTCCCTGAGCTGAAACATCCTTTGAGCGACGATAGACCACGACTTGTTCAGGTAAGCGTCATCGCGAATGACTTTGGACGCCAGCATAAACGCGGACACGAATAACCGGTGACCTGAGGAACCATGAGCGGTGGGAAAGCATGCCTCGAGACACTGTAGTAGAACCAGTGCCGACAAATGTGACAGAGGGTGTAGCTTACTAGTAGTTCAATGAAGAGCGTAGGCGATGACCTATGATCCCCGAACCCACTAATTGCTAATGAGTCGACGGGGGCGGGGTGATCCCCGCAACCACCACTCGACCCTTCGCAGATGGTCCCTGAACCCACTAGTTGCCAATGAGTCGATGGGGGCAGGGTGATCCCCGCAACCACCACTCGACCCTTCGCAAATGATCCCCCGAACCCACTAGTTGCTAATGAGTCGATGGGGGCGGGGTGATCCCCGCAACCACCACTCGACCCTTCGCAGATGGTCCCCGAACCCACTACTTGCCAATGAGTCGATGGGGGCAGGGTGATCCCCGCAACCACCACTCGACCCTTAGCAAATTAGTTGGAGTCAGAAGTACCTTTGTTTGTGTTGTGCGTTACGACGTTACTACGTGCACGTGCAAAACGTTTTGCGTTGCGCTTGGTGACTTTACTGCCTGAAAAGCGTTAGATAATGAAACTTTGTTGTGAGACAGCGCAGCGATGAGGAAGTTGAAGAAAGAAGGGAAGGGTGGCGAGACAGGAGGAATGAAAAACTGAACGACTCAACTGAGACAGTCAACATCCGACTAATGAGCCACGAGCAGGGTTTCTGCCGGATCCGGATGAAGAAGGGGGGGACTCTGGACATGCGCATAGGTGGGCGATGAAATGATAGTAGCCTGAGGTCATGATCGATTATTTGCGAACATTCATGAACAGCGAAGGGAGGGCTGGGGGCCGTGAAAGATGCATTGAGCTTACCTAAGTCATCCCAATCAGGCAAGCACTCAAGGTCGTCGTATATGAGTCGCTGAGGACGTCGGCCACGATTGGGTTGAATGAGGAGTGCTAGAAAATGAACATTCGACTGACTCACCGATGGCTGTGTGCATGTCCGTGATCCGGGGGGGAGAAATTAGAAGTCGAAAAGGATGTTCTTGCAGCAGTTGCGTCCACATTGACAGTAAAGTGCAGTTAAGTGAAAATTTGGCGGAGTAAAGCGAGATAAGTGGGTTGAGACGAAAAACTTACTGTCAGTTTTGTAAGTCTTTTTGTAAGTTTGGATCCCAGTGCCGAGTACGCTGCCTCTTCGTCCGTACTGCTCAATTTCTTCTTTTAATATCACTACCTAACACCCGTTGAGGGCTCTCCAGCGTCTCTTCACTGGCACAGGTGTACTTTTGATATTATAGCTCTCTCGAGGACCAACTTCGACTTCAAAAACTTAAGAGTACAGGTCCCGGACAGCAGGGAACTTCACGTGCACCCTTCACGTTCTGGCTCAGGATTCGAAGGCAGATGCCAAAAAAAAAAAAACAAAGCATATATCTACTGTATGTATTTGGCGCCACTTCCAACCTCACTGCTCACACATTTCCTGACCAGTACTGATGGCTGTATTTCTTCACAGCCGTCGACGTCACTCCTCACGTCCCTGCGCCCCTGCCTCCGGTGTGTCGTTCGACCACCAGACAGTGCCATTGTTCCAGGACGACGTGTACGATACGACGGACTTCGACTCTGAGGCTGGCCACACGCGGCGACACACGGTTCTGGCAGTGCTTAGTCAGCAAAGCGGTGCGCACCATGCCAGAGAAGCCATGCGCGCCACTCGCCCTCGCCCCTTCGGGGTTCTCCGAGGGGGGAACCCCACTTAGGCGACTTACAGCACAGCATTGTAAGTTTCGCGGATAAATGTACTTATGGTCCACTTTCTATAAATAGCATAGCCTGT
>MU124206.1:0-10068 GCA_014904935.1 Melanogaster broomeanus
TAAGCAGGGTACGCGACAACGCCCCCGATGTCGTGTCCGTTGCTACAAAGGACCAGGGTTCTAAAGACACATAGTCAGAGTGGGACTTAAACAACCAGAAACGTCACTAACGTCATGTGTGCAATTAAATCATCATCTGAAATGCGATCCTCTTCAGATGCCGCAATGTTTGCTTTCACTATAAATTTTGATTTGGATCAGAATAATATAGGAAGTCAGAGAAATCCGAGCAGAAACGGACAGAGAATGCTCATGACATCTTTTACCCCTCCCGACCTGCTGCAATACAGCCTCATCGCCCATTGAGAAGCGGCCTTTTTCTTCGCTTCAAAGATATCGATCGAGGTTTTGTCCATTATGTCTACCATGCGAAGAAATTCGTGTAGTTCCTTCCAAGGGACGATCTCTGCAATGTATCTGCGGAACTTTGGCGATCCGATTTTGACCATGTAAGGCAGAAGCTTGGATTGATACAGTTAATCTCCCCAACGCTGGGCTAGCACGGTAGTGAGCAGACGTTCAGATGCAAAGACTGTGCCGCTAACAGAAGGTTCTTCAGGGCCTTACTGTACGGATTGGCAGTGGCCCCCTTGAGCGAGTCAAATGAGTGTCCGAGACCGCTCTGTCCGATGAGTTCAAGAGCTGTTCTGGTGAACCATTCGAGCATGTCGATGTCTCGGGGACCGTCCTTGACCTGAGCTGCGATGGTATCTCGGAGCTATTTCTGCACTTAGAAGGGTGCCGAGATATCAAGGTATAGAGGCTCACAGTGGTTGATACCTCCTGGAATATAGGGATCATGTGACGCAGGTGACTGGCGGAGAACACAGGATTGAGCATCTTTCTCTGTTTTCGGTGACGTTCGCCTGCGATACGGCTCCAGGTAAGCGCTGTGCAATACCGAACATGCTCTCGCGAGTTCTTACCGACCGAGGATATCAAGCCGTTACCGAAAGCTAACTGGTTGGTCCTAGCAAGGATGCGACAGAGTGAGGGAAAAGTTGCAGTCAGCAGGGTTGGATTACCTACGTGATTAAAGCATCTGTTTCTTCCCATGTGTACTGGTCTTTGACGACGATGTAGTGAAGTGCTTTCGGGTCAGAGATGATGAGCCATCTCGCCTATGAAGTGAGTTAAACTTCTGTCACCCGTGCGGGGTACTGCTTACCCCAAATAACCCGCGGAATCTGACAAGCGACCCGAAGCGATCATCCATGAGTTGGTGGAAACTCCAGCCATATGGATCAAAAACTTGTTTCAAGTTACCTATCGTTCGACGGTTCAGCAGGTAAAACAATACGAGATATCCCTTGCACTTACCGGTCCACCAGCTTTGGCTGGGCGGCCCAGGGATATTGTCCAGGGAGTTCGCTGCGAAATACCTCCGCCAGACAGTGCATGCAAAGAATACCAAAGTACATCCTAGTACGCTTTGGAGGACTGTAGTAATCATGTTTAGTTTGTGGTATGTTAGTTTACCATACGGTCTGTGTATAAGTCAGATAGCCAACTTGAATGGCGCCATCAATGGTCGTAAGGCGGCGTCTGGTCATAGGCGTCAGTGGCGTCAGCCCCCAGTGAAAACCTACAATCGGCTTAGTACGGTACTCAGATGTTGGGAGAAATTGTCTCAGTGTTTCTTGGCAGATCTTGGGGGATTTTTAGCAAAAATTAGCTTGCTCGTAATGCATAAGGTTCGCGCGCAAAAATCCGATGAGATACGGGCTCCTACCAGCCAAAAGTGCATGCTGGCGATGCATAATTATCATAATGCACTGGCATGGACTTTTGGCGGTCCCAATTGCCGTACTAGGTATTACAATGTATGGGGTGTTTTGCATGCTTGATCAAACATTCACTTCGTGCAAGAAGTTCAGTTCAGTTCATTTCAAATAGCTAAAATTGAACTTTGCGTCCAATACTGTACCTGCCAACATTTTTGAGTGTCTCAATTTCTCCTAACATCTACCATATGTACTACAGCCGACTGTGGGTTTTCACTGCGAGTCAGCAAGAAAGCGACGTGCCCGTGGCTTAGATCTCCCAAACTTCTCGACTGAGTGACATTTGGGATAGATAAGATGACCTCATTTCCTGCCAGTGGCACTTGAGCCAAGGGGCACCCAGACACACGGTTTTCAACATGAACCCGGAAAGTTGGGGAGGTACCACCACCCCAGAGTCGACTAGAATACCATACCACATTCCGCTCTTCAGTGTCTCACAAATACAGTATCACCAAATAGTACTCTGAACACATTGCGTCACTAGATCAATATATATGTAAGCGACTGTAGTACCAGTAACCGTTACCGATCAGTCTCCCTTCCTGCCAATAACTCTACTTCGAGTGGTGGACACTGGTGGTATATTCGCCTGTGACACTCAACGAACAGCTTCAGTTTCCCTCCTCACTAATCAGCTCTACAGTGAGCGGAAGCTGGTATGTTTCGTCTTTGGAGTCCTTGATTCGGGGAGTGGAAAGGCTCATAGTCCATACAATCTCATGGCAGGGTTTGAATCTGAAAGACTCGAGCAGCACGGAGAGGACGACTTCTGTGATGTCCCAGCGTGAACACAGGGTGTCGATCACCAAACTGTCACCCACTCACTCATCTCTAATTGTGAAAATTTGAAACCACTGAACGGTCAAAATGCGTCAATTTAATACGAAACATGAAGGCAAGATGATACATGCATGCAAGCCCTTCCACCGCCCAAGAATGTCATCCTGTCATTTTAGCCTTTCAATACGGGGATTCCAGGGTGAACTTGACACGACCGATCACTCACAGATGAGAGTAGATGCCGGGGATACACGCGTCAGTGACACTCAAAGGAAGTGGCTTCAACCAGCGATCAGGCTTCCATTCAAGTGCATCTTCACCCCAGATCTCGCGATTGCGATTGGCAGCAAGTATTGAGATGACGCTCTTCGTGCCTCTCGGAACTACGATATCATACATTTCAGCGCCGTTGATGCCCTTGATCGGTGTCGAGAAAGGGAGAAGGATGTCTTTTTGCGCTCTAATTGTGCGCTATCATAAGCATATCATGATACTTGGAGGTGAGACTTACGTTCGTACCGAAAAAGTAGCAGGTGGGTACCTGTGGCAATCTTAGCACCGCATCCTGCAATTCACTAAAGTACCCACAATCGTAATGTCTCTCGGCAAACCGCGTCAAGGTAGGGAAGATTGACTAGATCGTCGTAGCTCAGATTGCCTTTGTCGGCCTTCGCTTGCTTTACTTCCTCCCGGAGTCGATCTTGGGCTTCAGGGTGCTGTGCAAGTATAAGCAGGGTGCGTGACAATGCCCCCGATGTCGTGTCCGTCGCCGCAAAGACCAGGGTTCTAAAGGCACATAGTCAGAGTCGGGCTTAAACAACCTGAAAATGTCACTAACGTCATCTGTGCAATTAATTCATCATCTGGAATGCGATCCTCTTCAGATGCCGCCATGTTTGCCTTCACTACAATTTTGATTGGGTCAGAATAATATAGGAGATCCGAGTAGAAACTGACAGAGAACGCTCATGATGTCTTTACCCCTCCCGACCTGCTCTAACACGGCCACATCGCCCATAAGAAGCGCCTTTTTCTTCGCTTCAAAGATAGCGATCGAGGTTTTGTCCATTAAGTCTACCACGCGAAGAAGTTCGTGTAGATCCTTCCAAGGGACTATCTCTGCAAGGTATCTGCGGAACTTTGGCGATCCGATTTTGACCACATAAGGCAGAAACTGCCTTGGTACAGTTGTTCTCACCAACGCTGGGCTTGAACAGTAGTGAGCAGACAATTAGATGCAAAGACCATGCCGCTAACAGAAGGTTCTTTAGGGCCTTACTGTACGGATTGGCAGCGGCCCCCTTGAGCGAGTCAAAGGAGTGCCCGAGACCGCTCTGTCCAACGAGCTCAAGAGCTGTTCTGGTAAACCATTCAAGCATGTTGATGTCTCGGGGACCGTCCTTGACCTGAGCTGCGATTGTATCTCGGAGCTATTTCTGCACTTAGAAGGGTGCCGACATATCAAGGTATCGAGACTCACTGTAGTTGATACCTCCTGGAATATAGGGACCATGTGACGCAAGTGACTGGCAGAGAACACAGGGTTGAGCATCTTTCTCTGCTTTCGGTGACGTTCGCCTGCGATGCGGGTCTAGATAAGCACTGCAGTACCGAACATGTTCCTATCGAGTCCTTACCGAGGGAGGACAACAAGCCGTTACCGAAAACTAACTGGTTGGTCCTAGGAAGGATACAAGACAGTGAAGGGAAGTTGGAGTCAGTAGGGTTGGATTACATACGTGATTGAAGTATCTGGTGCTTCCCATGTGTACTGATCTTTGACGAGAATGTAGTGAAGCGCTTTCGGGTCAGAGATGATGAGCCATCTCGCCTATGAGGTGTTAGACATCTGTCAACCGCACATGGGGCACTGCTTACCCCAAACAACGCGTGGATTCTGACAAGCGACCCGAAGCGATCATCCAAGAGTTGGTGGAAACTCCAGCCATATGGATCAAAAACTTGTTTCAAGTTACCTATCGTTCGACGGTTCAGCAGGTAAAACAATGCGAGGTATCCCTTGCACTTACCGGTCCACCAGCTTTGGCTGGGCGGCCCAGGGATATTGTCCAGGGAGTTCGCTGCGAAGTACCTCCGCCAGACAATGCATGCAAAGGATACCAAAGTACATCCTAGTATGCCTTGGAGGACTGTAGTAATCATGTTGAGTTTATGGTATGTTAGTTTATGATACGACGATCGCTAGAGGTCTATGAGTTAACACAACAAACTTGAATGGTACCGTCAGTGGATACTGTACTGGGTCGGAAAAGCGACGCCCGGTCATAGATGTGCGGTCTAGAAGGGGTTGCTGGGTCATAGATGTGGAGTCAGCAAGCAAGCAACGCGCCCGTGGCATAGCCGTAACGACCATCCAAGCCACTTCTAGAATTCTCGAAGTGTTCCCTACACTCCCTAAGTATATATGTACCGTCACACAGGCACCTTGAGGCTTGAGCGCTTGACACTGTGGATAGTAAATACAATTCTTTTCGGTGCATTATACAATGGTTGATTAATATTCAGTGGAAAACCCACTGAATATTGATGTAATTAATTTCATTGACTCACTGAATCCTCTCCCTATCGTTGAATTTCAGTGAATTATTATACAATGAGTTTCAGTGATTCACTGAAATGTAGTGACTCACTGAATTTGACAGAGTCAATATGCTATGATTTCCAATGATATGATGTACTCACTGAATTTAAACGAGTTGATATTTAGTGAATTTCAGTGACTTGAGACGATGAATTTCGGTGCTCAGCCACAGCACCACTTAGCATAAAAGAAAAGACAATCACGTGACTGACGCGCAATGCATCACCTGATCTTATCAACGCGTCATATTTTGAAGTCCGACAAATCACCTCTTGTCCTCGTACCACCACCATGTCCTTCGTCCAACCTTACCAGCTGCATATCCATCTCACACCTACTAAATTTATTGAGAATGAGCTCCCTTATACCCCTATAGGTCTTTTTTTCTCTGACTGCCGGGTTTTGACTGTCGAGATGCTATTAGGTGAGTTCATTATGTAATCGGGTTTCGAACTCAGCGGGCTAACACGCTGTCTCCAAATAGGCGTGCTCAATTCTTGAGTTGTCAGGTCAAGAGTTGTCAGACCCTGTGTACGTGAGTGCCAAACAGTGCTAGCCGACCGGCGGGAACTTACATGCAGTTCCCAGAAAGGGTTGGCACCGTCCGGACTCGGAATGGCTAGGGACACCGATGGAACTTCAAAGGTTTAATTTTGAAGTCGAAGCTTCGTAGTCACTCATTCACTGTGGAAACGAGAAATTATTATAACCAGACACAAATCGTACTAGGATAATTGGTGTAACTAGATGCTGAGCATCAAATATTTCTGATTATACTTCTCACTTGTAACATGCTACTCCAGCTCGAGCAACAACAGCTGCAAACACCGAGACGACGCGACACGAAGACCACAATTGTCAATAACCATACTATGCCGTCGTGACTGCGATCACACGAATCCGATGGCAATGCGACGCGCTGCGAAGCCCAACAAAATGGTGTGAGAGGAGTTGGACCCAAGGACCTACGCGGGCAACCCAGCGGTGCACTCGAATCCGACGACAATGGAACCTGACGCACTCGGAATGCCGACGACGACAACACGGTAATCCAACAATGACGCGAGACGATGCAAGGACTTGGACCCTCGTAGTAAGTTGTCCTTGCAATAATTTACATTGTATAGTACTGTACTTCACATCAACCAGGCTGTCTCAAAAGTGGACCCGATGTGTCGAAAACAGGACCCCTCACTGCGCCCATCTCAAAAACCCTGATATCGCCGCGAAAACGGACCCATCGCATCACGAATGGACTCGCCGCCTCAAAAAGGATCCCGTCGCCTCAAAAATAACCCCGCCGTCTCGAAAGCAGACCGGACGTAAACGGGTACTTGATGTTGTGTAGTACAGTAGTAGTTTGTATTCACCCTACTTAAAATATAGTGTACCTGTGGGCACATTGTAGATGCCATGCGAAGTACATACACTTCAAAATTAAACCTTTGAAGTCCGTCGGTGTCCGTAGCCATTCCGGACGGTGCCAACCCTTTCTGGGAACTGCATGTATTCCCGCCGGTCGGCTAGCACTGTTTGGCACTCACGTACACAGGGTTTGACAACTCTTGACCTGACAACTCAAGAATTGAGCACGCCTAATATCACTTCTTGCCTGCCACCTCACGCTACTACCTCACAAGTCACGACTCATCATTGTCGTTGTTTGAAGTGACAAACGAGGGGAGTGAAGTAAGTACCAACCTAACCTGACCAACTACCCGAACCCGTTTAGTGGACGACTGCCCATGCTTCGAGGATGTGATCGCATTCGTGTCGGTGATACTTGGTGTCCTTTCGGCGCGATGGCACTTGGCTTATGCGGGATTTGACGAGAGACTTTTGGATACGGTCATGCCTGGAGGTCTAGGGGAGGGATGGGAGTGGGAGTGGAAGGTGCAGTGGTGCAGTCTCGCTGGGGTGCCAAAGTTGGCATTGGTGCGTCTCAATCCATCCAACCTCCCCTTTCTTCATTGTGACATCGCCTCGCGGTCGCATTCTTTGCTACGAAAACAGGCATCTTGATCACATTCACCTGGTGTCTTCTCGCGAAAGCCGTGCTGCGAGTCGTTCTGCCTCCCGTGTTCCGCCTGCTCGCTCTCCACACACGCACCCTCCATGGTTTTTCTCGAGTAGTCTCGCTGTGTAGACTTGTCCATTGTTACTGGATCCTTTTGTAGCTACTTTACACCAGTAGAAATTTTAATGTGATTTCATTGATAAATACATTGAAATATAAAATCATTTGGAATTCAGTGGGAATATCGAGGCACTGAAAATCATTGCAAAAATACAATGAAATTCAGACGTGGTAGATGCCGGATCAGTGCATTTTGCACTGAATTTTCAGTGTATAATCCATTGAAAATCATTACCATCTCTGCTGATTCACGCTGAAATTCACAACAAAAATACACTGAGTTTTACGCTGAATTCAATAGGGTTTACTATCCACAGTGTTGAGCTATGTAACATTGTAACTGGTTCAGTAACTTCAGTTGCACTTCCGCTATAGGGGGGTCACAACCCCTACAATAGACATCCCGATTTCAAGTCTGAGGTCGATTTTCAACCTAGTATCTGGTGTACATCGACGTCAACTTTGACTACCCCCCATTCTCAGTCGATTCTCTGGGTAGATTTTGACGTCTTTAAGTGTTGCTTACAGGCGTTAGCTTTTTGTATCTGATGGCAGCACCGACTATTTTCGTCAATTACAGGAAACTTCTGGACTGGTGTGATAGATAACATGACCTCTACAGTCATTTCCTGGCACTTGGGCCGAGGGGCACCCAGACACACAGTTTCAACACGAACGGGTGGTACCACAACCCCAGCGTCAACTAGAATACCACGTTCCGCTCTTCGATGTCTCACAAATACAGTATCACCAAATAGTACTCGGAACACACTGCCTGACTAGATCAACATGCGAGCGACTGTAGTACTAGTAACGTTAGCGATGAATTTCCCTCCCTGTCAATAACTCTACTGTAAGTGGTGGTACGTTTCGCCTGTGACACTCAACGAACACCTTCAGTTTCCCTCCCCACTAATCAACTCTACATTGAGCGGAAGCTGGTATGTTTCGTCTTTAGAGTCCTTGATTCGGGGAGCGGAAAGGCCCATGGTCCATACAATCTCATGGCAGGGTTTGAACCTGAAAGACTCGAGCAGCACGGAGAGGACTACTTCTATGATGTCCCAGCGTGAGCACAGTGTGCTCAATCATCAAGCTGCCATCCACTCACTCATCTCTAATTGTGAAAATTTGAAACCACTAGAACGTCAAACACGCGTCAATTTAAGACGAAACATGAGGGCGAGATGATACATACATGCAAGCCCTTCCACCGCCCAAGAACGTCATCCTGTCAGTCCAGCCTTTCAATTTCGGGATTCCAGGGTGAACTTGACACGACCGATCACTCACAGATGAGAGTAGATGCCGGGGATATGCGCCTCAGTGACACTCGAAGGAAGTGGCTTCAACCAGCGATCAGGCTTCCATTCCAGTGCGTCTTCACCCCAGATCTCGCGATTGCGATTGGCAGCAAGTATTGAGATGAAGATGTTCGTGCCCTTCGGAACCACGATATCACGCATTTCAGCGCCGTTGACGCCTTTGATCGGTGTCGAGAAAGGGAGAAGGATGTCTTTTCGCGCTCTAATTGGTCGCTGTCATAAGCCTATCATGATGTTTGGAGGTGAGACTTACGTCCGTACCGAAAAAGTGGCAGGTGGATACCTGTGACAATGTTAGCACCCCATCCCGCAATTCACCAAAGTACCCACAATCGTAATGTCTCTCGGCAAACGGCGTCGAGGTAGGGAAGATTGACTAGATCATCGTAGCTCAGATTGCCTTTGTCGGCCTTCGCTTGCTTTAATTCCTCCCGGAGTCGATCTTGGGCTTCAGGGTGCTGCGCGAGTGTAAGCAGGGTACGCGACAACGCCCCCGATGTCGTGTCCGTTGCTACAAAGACCAGGGTTCTAAAGACATATAGTCAGAGTGGGACTTAAACAACCTAAAACGCCACTAACGTCATCTGTGCAATTAAATCATCATCTGAAATGCGATCCTCTTCAGATGCCGCCATGTTTGCTTTCACTATAATATTGATTGGGTCAGAATAATATAGGAAGTCAGAGATATCCGAGCAGAAACGGACAGAGAATGCTCATGATATCTTTTACCCCTCCCGACCTGCTGCAATACGACCTCATCGCCCATGAGAAGCGCCTTTTTCTTCGCTTCAAAGATATCGATCGAGGTTTTGTCCATTATGTCTACCATGCGAAGAACTTCGTGTAGTTCCTTCCAAGGGACCATCTCTGCAATGTATCTGCGGAACTTTGGCGATCCGATTTTGACCACATAAGGCAGAAGCAGCCTTGGCACGGTTAATCTCACCAACGCTGGGCTAGCACGGTAGTGAGCAGGACGATCAGACGCAAAAACTATGCCGCTAACAGAAGGTTTCTTCAGGGCTTTACTGTACGGATTGACAGTGGCCCCCTTGAGCGAGTCAAACGAGTGTCCGAGACCGCTCTGTCCGATGAGTTCAAGAGCTGTTCTGGTGAACCATTCGAGCATGTCGATGTCTCGAGGACCGTCCTTGACCTGAGCTGCGATTGTATGTCGGAGCTATTTCTGCACTTAGAAGGGTGCGAAGATATCAAGGTATCGAGACTCACAGTGATTGATATCTCCTGGAATATAGGGACCATGTGACGCAAGTGACTGGCGGAGAACACAGGGTTGAGCATCTTTCTCTGTTTTCGGTGACATTCGCCTGCGATACGGCTCCAGGTAAGCACTGTGCAATACCGAACATGTTTCTCGCGAGTCCTTACCGACCGTGGATATCAAGCCGTTACCGAAAGCTAACTGGTTGGTCC
>MU124207.1:0-10000 GCA_014904935.1 Melanogaster broomeanus
TTTTGCTGCCGGGAGATTGGATGAATCCCCCATCCCTCTTGCGTTCGAGAGGTGAGCTTGCGGACGGTGGGGTGGGGGTCCTGAAACACTGGCGTTTTCCACTCTGGAGAATGGATGAATCATCATCACTCTCGCATTTGAGGGGAGGCTGGAAAGATATGGGACAGAACTATGCAGGTAGAAATAAATCTCACTTCGATGATATAAATGGGGCGATGCTCGGGTGGAGACCGGTTGCAGGTCCACGCCTCCTCACTGTCCTCTACAGCTTCACCCTTCGTGATTGAAACCAGAGGTGCAATGGACCGCAAGGGAAGGGTCTGACGAGCTAAGGTTAACGGCAATTACGGGGCCCCTCGGAGATAATCTCACCTCGATCAATGACGAGAGGATCTATCAAACTAAGGTCAACGTAAGATAGCGAGATAGAATGATTATCTCACCCGAACCAGTCGGTGGGCGAAAAATATGCTAATGACATTGCCCATGTCGAGACGGGTGTGTGAGCGAGTACTAGTTACTACTGGGAAGAATTATACAATGAGGCTGAGGCTGGATAATGACATGCAGCAGCTTATATAGGGCATCATCGTCAGTGAACTCCATGGATGCATATAATAAAAATTCCATTCAAAATCTATACAATGAGTCTAGAGGGGACCCCACCAGGTAGAGTGACCCTCTTTGATTGGGGATTGACGCGTCGTCGCCCTTGATCTTATTGTCAGTACTGATCGACAACACGTCATATCAACACGCATTTGTACCTTGGGCTGGTCAGATTTGGCACTCGTGTTTCTTACTTAGGCTCATTTTGTTTCTACATTGTTGTCCTGCTTACTTTGGACTTTCGGGATTCATATTCAGATACTTGTTACCAATCCTCAGTTACGCTGCGTTACGCTGCTAGTACTACTGTATCTCGTAAACATAGTATACAAAGAGAAACTATAGAAGACAAAAAAACCATGCTACAGATGGCGAGCGGTGGTGATTGAGTGGAGTGATTGAGTGGGTGATGGGGAGCAGAAAGACTTGCGAAAGTGGCTGAGTGGCACCTGAAATAGTGAATACCACTCCGACGGAAAATGCCGAGCACTCCAAATCAAGGTTAGCAACGTCACGTGATAGAACATTGGTGTTCACTATTTGAGTCCCGAACTTTCACACGAACACCTTTTCCCACTTCTTCATTGATCATCATCTCTTTTCGCCACCGACCCCACTCAAGGGGTCGTTGTAGTGGGTCGTTGTAGTCCATAGTCAGTTCATGTAGTCAGTTCATGTCAGGCCGATCGTCAAAAAATATACCATGCTACTTTATTTAGCCTCTTGCTTTTGCAAATGACGACTTTGGTTTCAGTTGAACAAAAACAATAAGACCAGTGACTGATTTTCGAATGAAATCCTGATTACCATGGCACCCGAGGAATCCATCACCCGGTATGTAGCGTATCGTCACCTCCTTTGGCTATCTAACAAAACTTGTATTGTTTAGTCCTCTCGTCTCAATCGCAAGTCTCATTGTATGTCATCATCCTTTTTGTTAAGTGCATTACTGATCTTCATGCTAGATCCATGTCCATGGTATGACCTATTTAAAGGTCAAGATGAGTAGATGCCTGCAGATTCACTCATTCCATGTCATCACAACGTCCAGATAGTACTGCACATGTAGCAGCAGCACTCGATGCTCTGTCTAGAATACAGAATTCGGTAATTAGGTTTTCTTCTTGAGTGTGCTTAGTTGAACTGGAATTCAGGCTGTTGCATTTTCTGCCTGCCAACTTCGGGCCTTGGGTCCACCAAAGGCACCTACTGCTCCTCACCATCGCATGGAAGTGCAAGCTCAATCGGAAGCGGCGGCAAATTCCTCACAATCCCATCCATATACCCCCTATTACCGACTTCGCAGTCGCACACCAATGGATCAAGCTTCGTCCGCACCATCAGTCACTACTGGATCTAGTGTTAGATCGAATACCATAGATGAATACCCCCCCGAAATCCAAGCGCTACCCGTCATTCCCTCATTCGGTGGGAGCGCACTCGCGGTCAGGACCACGCCTCCAGCCTCCTCCCGCACTCTGCCTGTTGTGCGCATATTTGGCAGTGGCTCTCATGCAGAGCATGTCGATGCTGCATCAATGTTACCTAGCGCACCGCTAGTGGTAAGTGCTACTTAACAACGCACATACCACCCATGCCACCCATGCTTATGATGCCTTAGCCCACTAGTACAGTAGATCCACGTCCTACTGAAACCCAAGCTCCGACCCCCTCACAGGGTGAGGGTGCACCCGCAGCCGATGCCACGACTCCCTGTATACCCTGCACTCCGCCTGTTGTGCGCATGTTTGGCGGTGGTACTCATGCAGAGCATGTCGATGCTGCGTCAATGTTACCTAGCGCACCGCTAGTGGTGAGTGCTATTTAACAACGCACATACCACCCATGCCACCCATGCTTATGATGCCTTAGCCCACTAGTACAGTAGATCCACGTCCTACTGAAACCCAAGCTCCGACCCCCTCACAGGGTGAGGGTGCACCTGCGGCCGATGCCACGACTCCCTGTATACCCTGCACTCCGCCTGCTGTGCGCATATCCGGCGGTGGTACTCATGCAGAGCATATCGATGCTGCATCAATGTTATCTAGCGCACCACCAGTGGTAAGTGTGACTTAACGCACATACCGCCCATGCTTATGATGTTTTAGCCCACTAGTACAGTAGATGTGCGTCCTTCTGAAACCCAAGCTCCGACCCCCTCACAGGGTGAAGGTGCACCCGCGGCCGATGCCACAACTCCCTATACACCCCGCACTCTGCCTGTTGTACGTGTACTTGGTGGTAGTACTCATGCAGAGGGTGTCGACACCGCATTGACGCTACCTGCGACATCCCCAGTGGTAAGTGAGACTAATGACGCGTAAATCGCCTACGTTTATGATTTCATTGTTCCCTATGTTGGCCAGCAACCCTCCAATGTTATGCAGGCACACGATATTCCTTATAAACGGTCGCGTGGACGGTCCCAAGACATCCGTCCAGGCCCTTCTAGGAGGGTCAATAGTCGTTCATGTTACGTGGGTTGTCGTAAGACAAGCCTTGTCACAAATAAAGGATTCTCGCGTGGTCCGGGTAAGGGACACGTGAGGTCTATCCACGAATAGTACGTCCGCTCAACGAGTGGGACGTCAACGACTCAGAGGCTGGAAGTCAGACGACTGAGGAGTCAAGCAGGTAATGCAAGACAACGTAGAATAGCTTGGGGAATACATGTGTGGTACTACGGTTTATATACGCGGTAGTCTAAACGGATATAAAGGGAGAACAATAGGAGGCTATTGTTCGACGCGTATGTAGTACAATGGGAACCGAAACAATGGACGACTATTGTTAGCCAAAAGAGTGGAACAATGGAATGATGGGATCGTTGACTGTAGATGAGTCGAAAGTCAACGATCTAAAAATACACAGTAAGTAATCTTATCTCTAAAGGGCGCTTGGGAGATAAGATAGACGTGACGCGAGCGACAAGAGAAAAATCGTAACATTACCCCCCGTTCAAGATTGTAAGTCGCCTGACCTTACAACGCGATCTAAAATTCGCCATGGGAAGGTCCGGGTGAACCAGTCATATTGGCGATAGCTTCTTCGGGGAATGGGTCGTCGGTTTCATAGTCCGGTAGTCCTTCTTGAAGGAAGACAGAGGGAACTCCTGCGGGAGGAGGGGTGGACAGACGACGACGTTGGGGGCAGTCGCGTTGGTTATGTCCTGGACGAAAGGTACGACAGGTGGGGCATTCGTACAGACGACAGTTTATCCGGATGTGTCCGAGGCGGTGACACTCGAAACAGGAAGAGGTGTAGAACGCATGAGTTGGGCGAAGGACTGGACCGGCCTGGATCTCGCCTTGAGCGTCACGAGCTAGACGTTCCTCTGGTGTTTGAGAGACGGGACGGTCGTGGAGAGTGAGCCGTTCTTCAGTTTCGAAGAGGGCGTTCGCGATTTGGGCGCGAGTAAGACCGAATGTTTCTTCAGTGTCTGGGGAGGACAGCGACGAGGGCGTTCCAGAGGTATTGGTCGTAGTACGACCAGCGTGGGATAACGGTACGAGGGGAATCGCGCGGGGGCGACGAGGGGGAACCCGAGGCAAAATGGGGACGGGAACAATGTTCTCTCCATCAGAAGTGTCTTCGTCATTGACGATGATGGGGTTAGTGGCAGAAGATCCTGCCGAGCTCGAGCTCGAGGCGGATTGGGGGGGAGAGGAGGCAGAAGATGCCTGGCTGGTGCGTCTGTCGATGGCGTGGCGAATGGAGGTCATGTCCCGAAGGGTGATCTCGGTGGGGGCA
Source organism: Melanogaster broomeanus (assembly GCA_014904935.1). Taxonomy (NCBI): domain Eukaryota; kingdom Fungi; phylum Basidiomycota; class Agaricomycetes; order Boletales; family Melanogastraceae; genus Melanogaster; species Melanogaster broomeanus. The sequence goes on from MU124207.1 coordinate 4,363, forward strand.
TCGACGTGCGTAGGTCCCACCTGAGGGGAAATTGCCCGATGCATGCCAATGGTGCCAGGGTCGACTAGAGTGGGGGATTCGAGACGACGACGGTGGGCACGGGTGAGGACGTTCTCGAACCCGAGCTGGTGAAGCAAATTAAGAAGGGCGTCTTCTTGGCGGCAACGAATGCCGGTGAGCAATAGGCCCACTAATTGGGCTTGCTGATCGTCGGAACGTCGTAGGATAGGAATAAAAGTTTCTAAGCGGAGCGTCTGCATCAACGCTTGGTGGGTACTCTGTAACGGGGAGTATCGACCCATTTGGTTGTCGATCTGTCGGGCGAGGGAAATGTCGCGAAGGTCCCGGAGGACCGCTAAGTTTAGGTCGTTCGGCGGAGGCGGGCGTAGTCTTCGTCCGTAAGGGACGTATCTTCGTTCGTCCTGTTCAGCTGGTGTAGGACGTCGAGGGCGAGGATTACGAGAATGATGGGAAGACATAATGAAAAATATGGGTTTTCGATGATTTCGGTGGGAAGCGACGTGGTGGGCAATTGTTCAGCGAGACTGAGGGAAAGCTTTGGGGCGAGATCGCTTATAAGCTTTCAGGGCGTCGGGGGCATTCTTCAAATGGGATGGGGGTTCCCAGGAGTTTTCGGACGACGGGTAACCTTTCCATTTGACCAGGAATTTCCGACGAGCTGCGGATCCACGATGTGAAATAATCTTTTCGACTTCCCATTGTTCTTCGGAGTTTACCACGTCAGGTGGTGGTCTTGTGAAGTTCGGTCCGTATTCGGGCGTTTCGCGATAGGACGATAAAAGAGACGCGTGGAACGTGTCGTGAATCTTCCAAGTGTTCGGGATTTTCAATTGGTAAGAAACGGGGGATAGAACCTTGACGATTTCAAAGGGTCCTTCACGTTTCGGGGTGAGTTTGCGACTGGGGTAGTTGAAATTGAGGTTTCTGGCCTCGAGCCAGACCTTGTCGCCTAGTTTCCAGGGGACAAATCGAGAGGAAATCCGTTCTTTCATGACTCTTGCGGCGATGTCATGCGCAGCTAGGGCTTCTTGACGGGCGGAAGTAAGTGACGTCATGCGATCTTCTATCGAGGGGATCGCCGTTTCTTTAATCAATGCGGGGAAAGCTCGGGGTTCATATCCGAGCATCAGGAAGAAAGGGGTTTTCTTGGTTACGGAATGGACGGCGGAATTATGGGCGTACTCCGCGAAGGGTAAGAACCGGGTCCAGTCATGAGGTTTACCATCGCAGAAGATGCGAAGGTATGTTTCGAGTTCTTGGTTGACCCGTTCAGTCTCTCCGTCCGTCTGCGGGTGGTAGGCAGAGGAGAGGGCGAGGTCGTAGTCGAGGATTCGTGCGAGTTCCTTAGCGAATTTCGAAGCGAACTGCGGTCCTCGATCAGAGATGATCTTGTCGTAAAGTCCGAATCGAGTGAAGACTTTCTCGAAAAAGACATCTGCGACTTCTTCGGCGGAGATTGATTTCGAACAAGGATGGAAAATTACCCCCTTCGAAAGGCCATGGTCTACCACGACCATGACGGAATCAAAGCCGGCCGAAAGGGGAAGGCCGGTAATCAAATCAACGGAGACTTGTTGGAAGGGGCGAGAACAAGTTGAAGTGATTGGCATCAAAGCAGGGACGGAGGGGTGGGTGTTGACCTTCATAGATTGGCACGTGGCACAACCCAAGACAAAACGGCATATGAAGGTAGAGAGGCCAGGCCACCAGCAGTCACGGGAGACGAGTTCGGTGGTACGAGCAATACCAGGGTGACCAGAGGTCGGGGATTCGTGCGCGGCACGGACGACAGCCGGACGATGGTCCGGGGGAACGTAGAGGCGGCCTTTGTAGTAAAGTTTGCCCGCGGTGTATTGCCAGTCAGAAATCGTGGAGCGTGGGAAGAGTGGCGTGCCTCGCTCAAGGGCGCGGGTGGCGTCAAGGACGAGGGGGTCAGAGGAAGAAGACACCGCTAGTTTGTCGAGAAGTTCGGTGTCGATGGCACGAACAAACAAACCGGGAGGGAGCAATGTCACGTCATGGTTATCGGAGGACGAATCCGGGCAATTGACGCGAGAGAGTGCGTCAGCCGGGCCCATAGCAGAGCCGGGGGTGTGGACAAAGCGAAGGTCATAGTCGGCGAGGGTTAACAACCAACGGGCCTGCCGACGGGAGAGTTTCTGGGGAGAGCGGAAATACGTGAGATTTTTATGATCCGTCAGAACTGTCACAGGGTGAGCAGTGCCCTGCAGGTAATGTCTCCAGGCCTGCAAGGCGTGGATGACAGCAAGTAGTTCGCGGTCGTAGATATCGTAGTTGCGTTCCGCGGGGGAGAAAGTCTGCGAGATATAGGCACAAGGATGGAGGTCTCCGTTACCGTCGCGTTGCATTAAAACGCCTCCCGAGGCGTGGAGAGAGGCATCGGTCATGACCTCAAAGGGTCGAGAGACGTCAGGCATAGCCAGGACGGGGAGTGTTTTAAACTTGACTTGGAGTTCTTTAAACGCAGCGTCGCATGCAGACGACCAATCCCAAGGGGATAGTTTCTTGGTAAGGTCGGTCAGGGGTCGAGCGAGGGTCGCAAAGGAAGGAATGAAGCGACGATAGAAATTGCAGAATCCCAAGAAGGAGCGTACTTCCTTTACATTCCGAGGGGTAATCCAGTCGTCGATGGCTTTGACCTTTGACGGATCCATTTTGAAGGCGCCATTGCCAACGATGACTCCGAGGAATTCTACTTCGGATACGGCGAATTGACATTTTTCTAGTTTCAGATATAAGTCGTGTTGTTGGAACCGTTCTAGAACACGACGAGTGCGTTCTTCGTGGAGGGCGGGGTCAGAGGAGTGGATGAGGAGGTCGTCCATGTAAATGGCGAGCCATCCTTCAGCGATGAAGTCAGCGAAATAAGAGTTCATCATGGCTTGGAATGTCGAGGGCGAGTTGCACAGGCCGAAGAACATCACCGTTGGCTCGAAGAGTCCGAACGGCGTAATGAATGCTGCTTTCCAGCGATCTTCCGGTTTGATCCGGACGTTGTTATACCCCCATCGAACGTCGAGTTTCGTAAAGATTGACGATCCTTTGAGTCGATCCATGAGGTCGGAAATTAAGGGAAGTGGGTAGGCGTTCTTAATCGTGTGCGAGTTGACGTATCGGTAGTCTTGACAAGGTCGAAGACTTCCATCCTTTTTTGCAACGAAGAAGAATGGGGATGCTTGCGGGGATTTTGACGGAACAATCTTTCCGGAAGCGAGGTGTTCATCGACGAACGCCTTACATACTTCTAGTTCTTTCGGGTTCAAGGGGTATACCTTGGCGATCTTTGGTATAAAGGAGTCGTCTAGGTCGATGGCGTGGTCGAATGTTCTTTCAGGGGGAACATGATCTGTGGAGGACTTCTCGAAGACGTCTTTGTATTTGGCGAAGGCGGCTGGGAGGAGTACCTTCTCCTTAATCGTCTGCTGAGCTATTTCGGTAGCTAGAGTCGTTCGGAGGAGATTGGGGTCGAATCTTTTCTTGTATTGGCGACGGATATAATCCGAGCCATCTCCGCCAAGATAGCGGACAAGGTATCTCTGTTCGATGAGATGCTTCTGATCAAATCGGGGTCTAACCGGGGATAGGTGTTTGTGAGGCAGTTCAATCTCCCCAGTTTCCCAATCAATGATTGGATTCGCGGATTTCAACCACGGCATGCCAAGAATGGCATTTTCTTTGCCGCAGTTGACAACGAAAAAGGTTTGCTTCATTTCGCGATCGTCGACGCGGATCGTGACGGTGGTAGTGAAGCGACAGGTCTGTTTATTCGGGGAGCCGTCCACGTTACGTGGGGTAAGTGGTTTCGAAAGTCGGGAGAGGGGGAATCGATGTTTGATAGCGAAGTGCGTATCCATCACGTTGATGGACGCTCCACTGTCGATCAGGGCGTGAGAGTCGACGATTATTGTACTGGTTTTGCGGAAGAATGCGACAGGAATCCGAAACGAGTTGCCATTCTTCTTTTCTGGTACAATTACAGGGATGCGAGGAGTAAACGTCGACTTAACTCCTCGATTCAAAAACCCACCCGATCGATTTCGGGTTCTCCTACGCTTTCGTCATCTTCCTGCTTCTCTCCTTTTCCCTCAAAACACATCTTCATGACGTCCAGAATCTCGGTTTGGGAGATCTTCCTTCCCGTAAGGGAGGAGATGTATTGTTGGACTTCGGACGGCGACTCTTCGATAGCTCGGACCGTCTTGGCCGGGCTTCTCTTCTTCTTCCTATCTTCGCCCTTCTTCGGGCAGTTAGCGACGCGGTGACCAGATTGACCGCATTTGAAGCATAGACCTTTCTTCATGTAATCGGCCCGTTGAAGGGGCGAGAGGTTAACTCGGTCTACGTCCATAGCGTCAGGGTCCCTGGCGGGTCGCGTGGAGTGGGAAGAGGGGTTCCACGTGCGGTTGTTTTTGAAGGATTGGATGCGGGAGTTCTGTACGGAGAAATGCTGTGCTTTTGCGATCCAGTCGTCTAGGGTCGCGGGGATGGTATCCATACCCATGATGCGAGTGGAGAGGTCGATGTGGAGTCCTCGAGAGTACCACGAGATTAGGGCGTTGTCATTGGTAATTCCAGATCTCTGAGCGAAGAGACGGAATTGGGAATTGTATTCTTCGAGACCGCCGCACCTCTTTTGGTCAAGCGTAGACAGTTTGGCGGTGGCAGTTTCCTTGGTATCTTGCGTTACGAAGGAAGTTCTGAATTTGTTTTCGAAATCGGCCCAGGTTCCGTAATCTGGGGTTCTCATGGCGTCTACCTTCGCATAGAAGGTTTCGGCCCAGGAGGCGGCAGTGCCTTTAGTCAGATAAGACAAGGCGGCAAGAACCTTCTTTTCATCTGTGTCGTAAACATGAGTGTTGATTCGGAAGTATGCTTTTACACTCAAGATCCATCGGTTTGCATCTAAGGGCAAGCCGTTGAAGGCAGACGGCTGTCCGACCTTGATTTCTGGTGCTTTGGTAGTCATCGGTGTAGGGGTTCGCGGTGGAGGTGGAGTCTTTGTTTGGACGGCGGTTCGGGGTTCGGGGAGGATGATGGCGTCCCACCAACGACGGAATAGGGTCGGGTGGCAGTAGGGGTCTTTGCGGGTTTCGAGAGCGAAGTCTGCTCGGGCTGCGTCAGGGACGGAGTCAAGGAAATCTTCGTCGATCTGAGAGATCTCTTCTGCTTCCGATGGGGTAGCAGATCGGGGTGGTTGATCTTCTGGGTCTTGGCCTAGGCGTGATATACCGCGGCCAGGTCCTCGTGCTTCCGCTACAGGATAGGGATCGGCGAGGGATCTAGATTCTCTTATATTCCGAGCGTAATCGGGTTGAGGATCTTGTCGCGTGGTCTGTAGACGGTGGGGTACTTCTCCGGTCTGAGCAGCCGTGAAGGGACTGCGAGGGGTCGATGGAGGAGTCGTCTTTTGTTTATTTGTGCGCTGGGGCAGGTTTCCCAGACGCGTCAGGTCTCGAAGTGGGTGTTCGGCTACTAGGTAGTAGGAACGTCTTGAGAGAAGCTATTCTTTTGTTATGTGGGTTGTCATAAGACAAGCCTTGTCACAAATAAAGGATTCTCGCGTGGTCCGGGTAAGGGACACGTGAGGTCTATCCAC